>ML842045.1:0-20581 GCA_009831015.1 Picea engelmannii
CCTATTATCCTAGTGCTTGGTCACATCCCATGGTCACATGAGCTTGGGGGCCAAAGAAAAAGGGCTAGTGCCCAGAAATTGTTTTCAAAACAAAAGGGGGCTTAGAGAAGGAGTATGTGGGCTCTCGAATTATATAGACCTACACCTAAAGATGTAAAGAATTCATGTGTACCTTAAGAGAGGATCCATCATGATTTCAAGAAAAAAATTCAGCTCCAGAAGAAGATCACCTATGCAAAGATCAACTTCACAAGAAAGACAATTTTCAATTATCCATAAATTTCTGCTCAGGACTCATAATTGAGCAAGGAAGCAGTCATTGGAAAGGTATTGGAAAGAGGATTCCGGGTATTCAATCGTAATTGAGTATTGAGCATCTTATAAAAAAGGAAATCAGAAATAATTTTGTTGGTGACCATAAAAAGAAAACTGTGCATATATTACCAAAATGGTATATTATGGTTCTAGCTAATAGAATTCGTTGTGTGCCTGTTTTCGGATGTAATGATTACATTTAAAATAGAAAATTTTCTAGATATGTATATAGATTGAAGATAGAAGGAAAAAGAAATTTATTCATGTTACATTGATATCTTTAAGAAGTTATTGGATTAGATGTTGGATTCAATAAGCAGCTTAGAAAACCCTAATGAAATTCTTGTTCGAGGAAGACATTCCAGGTGACAATTTTTGCACATCAAATATGAAAGATAAGTGGGGAAAGCCAGCTGAAATACATTATAATGCATGAACCATAGGTTCATATGGAGATGCAAGCATGGGAATAAGGAAGGTTTTATGGAATATGAAAGAGTTTGGACCTGATATCAAGAAGGAACAAAGGAAATTGAGGACATAATGTTATGTCATGTATATTCCACAAGAGGATCGAAGGTTGGGACTGAAGAATGTTAATATAAGAAGTACATAGTGGGAAGACCTATATATATATTGATATATTAGGATTCCATTTTTCTGATAAAGAAAGACAGAGTGTATACATGGAGAAAATAGAAACATCTCCAAAGATCGGTCCTACAGTTTGGAGATAGCACCTCCATTATTGATATCATAATGCGCAGTGGAAGAATGGTGTGAAGGTCATAAAATATGACATGATAGAAGTTGGTTATGTATGTGAGGTTGAAAAACCAGATGGGTCAAGACAAAAGAAAGTAATAATTCATCAAGCTAATCCAAGTGTTGATATAATCAGTCAAGAAAATGCTAAATCAATTGCTTCAAGAAATAAATTGGTGTTAAATATCCAAGGCTACTCAGAGAACATGACTGGAAATATAATTGGTTCATGTAGGAGTTGGATCAGAGGGATCCAAGTAATAGGGGAATTCTAAAAATTAATATCAGCACAATATGTGCTTGCAAGTATGTAAAGTAGACAAGGAAATATTACTTGATGGATTCAAGTCCTTGAACATCCTAAGATAATGGAAGAAGAAATCATGAGGTAGATATCAAGCTAATAGGAATGCATGACAACACTCCATGAGGGACAACAATAATATTAGAGGATTGTTGATGCATTCCAAAATTGTTGAAGGTATTTCCACAATAGCATGGAGATATCAAGTCGACAATAACTTGAAAGTGAAATGAATTTCTGAAGAGAAATCAATAAGGAACGATGAAGAAGAAAATGGTTCTATGCATAATTGTGAATGAAAAAAGAGATGGTGCCTGAGAAAAATCCATCTCAAGTGGCATAGAGACAGGAGTTACATTCCCAGAGGTTGGAAGTAACACTCAAAATTACAATGGTAAAGTAAATGCAGTGTTGAGTAATTTTAATTAATTCTATGCAGCTAGCGAAGGAGGTGTATGTGCATCCTTGCAGTATGCTAGAGATTGGCTATGCAAGTCAAGTTTGAGGCTAGTTGGAAAAGAGAAGAGAAGGGTAAAATAAAAATCAAGTACTAAAGTATTCAGTCAAGAAAGGGATGAAGTAGTTTAGTCTGAAAAGTAAATGGATATTGAAGATCCAAAGTCTATAATACAACATGATTGGAATTATAATTCATCCAAGTATGAGTTGGGATAGATGGACCTAGAAAACAAATAAAAGTTGAAGGTTAATATCAGCATTAGTATTTGGCTGGAAATGCAAAGGTATCCAAGAGTGATTTGGATTGAAATTGCTCAGGTCATAAATAATCATGCACAGTGATTACAGTGAGAGCATAAGAAGATTTAGGAATCCAAGAAGAAGCAAAGACTTATGGGATCAACAAGGAAAATTGATTCAGGGAGATAGAAGTTGTTGCAATTTCTGTGGCAGCAAGTATGTTATGGATTGTTGGGACAACCATAAAGAGAGAATTCTTTCATGTTTGCAAGTGTTTCTGATGATGTTGTTGCATATGGAAGAAGCAACATAAAATTGAAGTGTTGGTTATAACACTGATAAAAGAGGCATGAAATCTTCTATTGTCACCAGCTAATCAGGTAGCATCAAATTC
This sequence comes from Picea engelmannii, assembly GCA_009831015.1. Lineage (NCBI taxonomy): Eukaryota > Viridiplantae > Streptophyta > Pinopsida > Pinales > Pinaceae > Picea > Picea engelmannii. The sequence goes on from ML842045.1 coordinate 2,478, forward strand.
GTTTAATGGCAGCTATGTCGGTAAGTATTTATCTTTTGAAATGATGTTGCATAATTCCCAAAGGGAAATTCAGGTAATAATTTCCCCAGATTGAATTCTTATAATCCCTAGTATGATATTGTTTAAGTGCATTAACATGAATAAGATACCACTAGGTGTGGTAAAGGCTAGAGGCCTGTTATAGTTATCAAATATTTTTAGCTTTTGAATGCACACACTGACATAATAGCATGTCATGTTAATTTGGTTATGAGGTAATAACCAAAGCAATAAAAAATAAGAACTTGTTATAGGAATGATGCTAGGAAATCTAGTCATGTATGAGACCAGGACATTGTTGGATATGGCAAAGTATGGATATAAAAAGGTTACGTACCACAAAAATACCCAATGAGCTTCCTACCTTTAAATAATTCTTGGAATGCAACCTTTTTTCTAACACTAATGCACACCACATAATTATATTCTTGGTGTAGTGTTCAGGTCGAAAGGAAGGCATCCAAATAATCGAGAAGACAATGAGAAGTGTGTAGAGAATGTGTCAAGACATTGGCTAGATTTCCAATTAATGGATGGTGAGATACATGACTTAGATAAAGAGAATTATGAACAATCAATGCAAAGGTTCATTGAATAAATATGCATTGAGAGTTGCACTCGTGATTAGTAAGTGGTAGAGTTGCACTCGTACATGATAGAATTGTATAATTAAATGCATTTGTTGAATGTATTTTGTGAGTGCATGCATATATATTATTGCATGGAAATAATTATACCAATGACTGAAATGTTGCTAAATCATGGAGTTGAGAACATTTCATGAGTTGTTAGACATTGAAACAAGAACGTTGCAAGTCAAGTAGTCACATGAGCATTGACTACAGGAAATTTCCTGTTCAGAAAAATAAGTAATGAACCTACTGATAGTATTTATGAACAGGCGTATGCATAGAATGATAATTCATTCTATCTAATAAATTGTTTTGTAGTTGTGATTTAATTTTTAGTTATAGACAATTCTAAGAACACTTCATAAGGTTTTTGTACATATTGCAATGAGAGTATGATGTACAGGAAATACTGACAATTTGTTGGTTGAATGAAAGAAAGAAGCATTGCAGAAAAAATGGTATTCAACATGGTGCTTGATGAAAGCCAGAAGGAAGACTGCATCCTATTATTGTAACAACAATGAAAAATTATGAAATTGAATTTCATATTTTGGAGAAAAGTTGAATTACTTATGAAATAAGTTTGAATTCTAAATAAATTATTTTATTTTCTCTCATGATAACTGCATGTGTGTGATGCAGATGAGATAATATTGACTAAAGATGGAATGTTGGGAAAGAACAACTACTGTTAAGGATGATAAATCCCTATAATTGCAGAACCTTGGTGGGGTTTTGGTAATGGGTTAGCGCTCTCCTTATGTGTGAAATCCTTGGCAAGATGGATTGTTGAAGGATTGCGTAGCAGTGAAGGGATACCTGAGCCTGGAAGGGTGAGTGCAACAAGGAGGAGGAAACTCAAGGATGTGTATGGCATGGTAGCTGCGATAAGGAGGGTGTGTCAAATGGAACAGTGAGCCGAATTATTTCCAGAATCATCTCTATGGAATAGAGAAATTGACTTCTAGTTGCAGTATGAATATCAGAATTGGTGTTGGAAAGTAGAGCACCATATCGATAACAAGCTTCCAATGGATAAATCTTGGAGATTTTTGAAGAATTTGAATTGTACATGTATAAAAACAAGTTGCACTGAGGACAGTGCAAAAATAAGGAGAGGGGATTGTAATATCCCAAGACGGAGCCCCAGTTTTAATTGTAAATGTAACATGTTTCATAGGCTGGTGAGCCAAGTGATTATAATCTAGAAGGCTTATGTGATGATTAGGCTGAAGATCCTAGATGTTAAAGGCCAATGAGCCTATTTTTGTATATGTAAATACTCATATCATTAATATAAATACATCATTGCGTGTAGACCGGCCATGATAAAAGAGAATGGGGGACTAAGCTCCACCTGGTAGGGAAAGGGAATGGGCTAAGAGGCTAGGAAAAAGGGCTAAGCTAGAGGGATTATCTCTAAGGGAATGTTATAATATATTTCCTAAAATACTAAGATTTGGGAAATAACTCATGTTATCCTAAGTTCCTTTGGGGAAAGGAACAAGCTCCAAGTGGAGAAGAACGAGCTCCAAGAGAGCCATGTGTCAATCTTGGTGAATGTAGTTATATTTGGAAAAATCGTCATTCTTGGGGTTTCCTTCCATTCTTGGCAGGCTTCCCATGCATGAATGCATGAATGCACTCATCCATGACCTCCATTATTGACCTATGAGCATGCACGCACCTCTTGAACCCATAGTTATACTTGAGTTATCTGGTGTATTTCTTGTTAATCCCGATGCACTGTACTTACCTGAGCCCATACCATACCTTAACGGTTGGTTGTTGCTACCAACGAAGTTCCTTGGCTGAGCATGGAATGTTTCCATCTTTTGTTTCCTTAACCCTTTTCAATTGTTTCCTTCACCTGAGCTTGTTGCTGGTTGACTAGGAGCGGGAGTGAAGTGGTGGGTTGTTAGGATCGTGGATTGAAGAAGAAGGTTGTCAAGCCTGTGTGAAACTCTCTCCAGGTGAGAGAGTTTTCTGGAATAGAAGAAGCATATTTTTAGGGCTGTGAGAAACTCTCTCTAGGTGAGAGAGATTGTTGGGGAAGTGATTTCTCCTGGAAGGAGCCTAGCAGCAACTATAGTGCTCTGAGAATTCTTGTTCAACCTATTGTTGAAGCCCTAGAAGGGAAGTGGGGTAGCCGAGGAACTATTGAGCAAGGAAGGGGCTCACTTCCTGGGGTGGGACAGACATGTGGGGAATGAGAGGTTGTAGGTTGTGTGTATAAGTTGGATCCTAGGAGGGATCCCTTCTTGATTGACTATGTAGCAGCCCATTTTCTAATCCTATCCTAGGAATCCATTTACCCGAGTGGAGTTTAGTCCCATCTCGGGGGTGACCCACTACTGAGAGTGATGAGAAGCGTGGTCTATGGCTGGGATGTTTGTGGAAGGTTTTCATGTAGTTGGTGGTATTCTGCAAAAAGATAAGTACCATTTCTATTTTCATTTACATGATGTGTATTTGTACATGTCTAGAATTTATAAGTATTGTCTGTATATATTGCATGTGTAGGCTTACTATTATTTTTTCATTAATCTTTATATTAGAAGAATGTAATTGTCTGTTAAGTTATATATGTATGTTGTTCTGCAAGATTTTTTGTGTGCCATATCCCAGCAGGTCTATGGATGGGTATGTTACATTTTGGTTATCAGAAGCTCAGTAAGAATGTGTTTTAGAGTAGCATGGTCAGGCTTGGGTGGTCGAGGGTCTTACAAAATGGTATCAGAGATTGAACAAAGATATTTGTAGTAGCATGCTCTGGGCTTAGGTGGTCGGGGATGTTACAAATTGGTATCAGAGCATGAAATTTTTCGATGGAATTACCCGGCCTCGGTGGTTAGGGTTGTTACATGGTGAGATTAGTGTCTAGCAGTGACCTAAGGCTCAGCCAAAATTTGTTGAGGAACCAACTATCCCGATCTAAGATAATGGTTTGTGGGATCCCAAAGTGTACACACACTCATTCAAAGAAGATCTTGGCAGTGGCCTCCATTGTGATGCTCTTCTTCCAGGTGGCTAGAATCACCATTTTGGAAAAGTGATCAACAACCAAAAAGACACAGTCAATTCCTTGCTTGTTGGACGGAAGGCTTGACATGTAGTCCATTGAGATGGATTCCCAGGGCCTATCAGGAGTAGGCAGAGGAGTGTACAAGCCTTGTTTCTTAGTGGTCGGTTTGGCAATAGCACAGGACCACATATAATTGTTGACATCCTATCGAAGTTTTGTCCTGTAGAAATGTTGTTGCAAAACTGCCATTGTCTTTTCCATGCTGAAGTATCCTGCTACCCGACTATAGTGGGATTTCCAAATCAACTTCGCTCGCTTTCTTGATGGAATGAAGAGATATTCCAAGTGGCACATCACCCCATCTTGAAGATGGATATTAGTGACAACTTTGTTTGCGCCCAACATTTGGTAGGTGTTAGCGAAGTCATGACCTGTCTCATAGAGGTGGGGCCATCCGGAGTTCTCGTAGCCACAAGAGTCTAGCATTGTGGTAAGTGTCGTGATTGGAGGTAGGCTGAGGAAAAAAACTACTCAGTTGGTACTTCTTGTTTTATACTTGTAATTGAGTTGGAACTACTGCAAACATGTGAACCACCTCTGATGGCGGTCATTCTGCAATTTGTCTTGTGTCTGCATGAACTGCAACAACTTATAATCAGTGTGGATGATTTTCTCCTTCTCGAGAATGTAATGCCTCCATTGGAGGCAGTATTGCACAATGGAGTACATTTATTTGTCATAAGTAGGTTACTTACGGATGACATCTAATAGTGTCTCACTATGATAGGCCATGGGGTGGCCGCACTGGGTGAGGACTGTGCCTACAACATAGTTTGAAGAATTTGTCTCGATCTCAAAGGGGTTTTGCAAGTTAGGTAATGAAAGCATTGGGGCTTAGCACAAGCGTTGCTTCAGATCATCGAATTCTTTATGTTGGGACAAGCCCCATACAAATATTTCCTTACCACCACCCCTAGTTATTTGGCTAAGGGCCCATGCAATATGGGATAATCCCAACATGAACCTGCGATAGAAATTGGCAAGGCCTAAGAAGCTTTGAAGCTCGGTGAGCATGGTTGGGGTTGGACAATCACAGATGACTTGGATCTTGGATGGATCAAAATGCACACCATGCACATAAACAATGTACCCTAAGTATTGGACCGTGTCCATGCTAAAGGATCATTTTTCCAAGTTGGTGTATAACTTGTGCTACCGCAGAGTGTGTAGAACCTGTTGAATATGTTGCAAGTGTTCTTCCCAAGTCTTGCTATAGATGAGGATGTCATCTAGATACACCACAAAAAAAAAATTGGTGAAATGCCACAAGATATTGTCCATCATCCTCGTGAAATTTGTTGGGGCATTTTTCAAACCAAAGGGCATGACCATCCATTCAAAAACACCTTCTTTTGACTTGAAGGCATTTTTCCATACATATGTATACTCTATTGGGACCTGATGGTAGCTAGACTTCATATCAATATTACTAAAGTATTTGTCCCCCTTTATTTGATCAAGGAGATCGTCAATTCAGGGAATCGGGTATCGGTTCCTGACTGTGAGGTTATTTAGGGCTCGGTAATCAATGCATAGTTTCCAAGTTCCATCTTTCTTCTGCACCAACATGATTGGGCTTCCACAAGGTGATGTGTTGGGTTGGATGTGCCCTTTGTGGATAAGTTCTTAAATTTTACCTTGATCTCCTCACTTTATAGTAGAGAGAGGTGATATACTAGCCCATTGGGTAGCAGTGTGTCAGGGGTCAGATGGATGGGATGCTTGACTTGACAATGCAGAGGTACCCCAGTAGGTGATGAGACGATGTCTTTGTGTTATTCCATGACCTTATCCACTTTATTTTGATGCATGGAGAGGTTGTTCGTGGCGGCCATGGATGTGGCTGCAACCTTTCGCTCACTCAGAGAGTGAATCATGAAGAAGAAAAACTTCCCAGTCTGAGAAATGACCTTCCTACATTACTTGGTAGAGATCAAGGAAATAGAACTAGGTGAGACTATGTTGTGAGGGAAATCTCCTTATGGACTAGCAAATAGGGTTATGCTTTGCATGCAGATATGATCAAGAGAAAATCTACTTTCTACCCTCGTCCCCAGACTTAAATTCCATTACTTTTTAGTAAATACATGGACAGATCAACCTACCTTGTTCCAGGTGTTCAATGTCGATCACTTGTTCGCAGTTCTCCTTTCCAACGTTGACCTGCATACAAGACAAGCAACAACTACACACGCATCTTACCTATAGACTAACGGGTTAGAGATTCAAACATGTACTTAACAAATTATGAATAACTCATGAATTGGGATGGGAAAAACATTTTCTTTATTACTTTGAATGAGTCAACTAAGTCAAGGCCAGCCACCACTTTGTGAACCTGATCCTGGGCTCCTCTTCAACTGTCCTCCAACTTCTTTGCTTTGTATCTCTTCTGGCACAAGGATGGTTAAAGGGTTGGGACAATGGGAATATGCAAATGGGCAGAGTTTCTTTTCTATATTTTTCGTCCTCCAAATGGGACCTTTAGCCCTTCTTTTATAGGCTAGAAGAAGTTAGGTATTTGGACGAACCCTCGGCCATGCATGGCCGAGAGTTTCAATTAACTCACCCAGAGCTATGTGTTACGTCGGTAACTTTCCTTTTTTCATGCTTTTTTCGGTCCACACGGGCTGTTTAAGGTCAGCTAGCGTGTACACACATGCAGTAATGGAGTAGGGCGCGTGGGCCCTTATAAAAGAGATTTTTAAAGAGTTGTTCAGCAGTGCATTGGCAAAGAAGGGATCTGAGATGGCCTGATGCCAGGTAAGCATGTATGGTGCAATTTAGGGTTATAACAGATGCCCCCTAATGTGTGAGGTCAAGCATCTAATGTCCGAAATACATTACCAATATTTACCGATGTGCCAAACGATTGAGCCCAAGGATCAAGAACCGAGAGGTGCCATCTGCAAAATAAAAAATATCTCACTGAGGCAGGCATACACATGCTCAGGATAAAATAGAATCATGGCTACCAATCAAATACACTATATATCCATGTCATATAACTATATAAAGAGTAGCCATGAACAATACACAGCGGAGCTACATCTCGAAATCAAAAAGATATACATATAGAGTATCCATCTTCTAGAAGCTAATACGGCCTGATGGCTGGAGATGAGATCTTCAGAGCTCGAGAAACAACTTCAAAATCTTCAAAACTCAAGGTAGGAGTGTACTATGAGTGTACGACTTCACTACCCAGAGGTCTTCGATAGCTCGTCAGTCATGGACTAGATAATCTTGATGATCATACTGAAGGCTTCATTGATTTCGAACAAGGACTTGATTGGACATTTAGGATGGTCAGGTATGAGGGCAAGAGACAAATTGCAGAGGGGTCGACTCAGGCTTGGTGACAAAACTCCCTTGGACAATAGCACGACAAATTATGAGACTTAGGCGGCATGGAATTAATCATAAGTCTACGAAGCAGGAGGCAATGCAAACTCTCCATATGTTTGGAATAATAACCAAATGGAGGAGGACACAACTCTATGTAGTGAGAACAACTTCCTAAGGTCGTACTACATCCCAAAGCTTGACGAACAAACTGACAGATGTGCTTTATCCAAGGGCGACTCATTATTCTACCAATAAAGAAAATACTTTTCCCTTCCTCTTTTTGGGGTATATTTGATTTTTTTTTTGTCTTTTTAAATAAGTTTGGGAAAAAGAATAAAGGAATATTACATTACAATGGAGGAACGAGTGTTGCAAACATACAAGTTCAAGGCACAAGGACAAGATTGATGTTCTAGTATAATGATACTCGAGAAAAATCCTCCGAGGGCCAAGGGTGTTAAGACACAGAAGCAAACTTTTACAAGGCTAGCGTATAATATATGCAAATGCGGTTAACAAAACACACAATGGTAACGTCCTTCGATGTAAGTTTAATGAGCCTAGAGAAGGTAAGCTCGGTGGTTTTTCATATTTAGAGAGTCTAAAAAAACATAAAAGGAGACTCCATTGGGGTACCTTTTTCGAATATAGTCTAGTCGATTCGAAAAAAGGGGTAAACTAGCACCGACAAGACGTCTATTCCAAACTATTTTAACGAGTGTGATAAGGACAAGATCACTTGGCCATTTTTTCATTTTTAAGGAGTCTGAAAAAAGCTTAACTATGGACTCCGTCAGGAATGTTCTTCTTGACCAGTTTAATGAGTGTGAAAGAATAAGGTCACTCGACGATCTTTTAAATTTTAGGGAGTCTGAAAAGAGCTTAACTATGGACTCTATGGGGGTTCCTTCTTCATAATTTTAGTCCCTCAGGCCCGAAAAAGGGATAAAATTATACCTGAGAGTACTCCTCTATAGAGCTGAAGTTCCATAGAGTATACCTTTGTTCGTACAGTTGACCGTTCGAACCGAAAAAGGGGTAAACTACCACCAAATAGACATGACTTCAAATTTCAGTTTAATGAGCGTGAAAGGCCACAAGATCGCTCAACAATCTCTTCATGTTTAGAGGGTCTAAAAAGGGCTTAAAAGAAGACCCGTTATTTTTTGGGAGTCCTAAGGGTGAGGTCAAGAGTGAAGAAGAATCATGCAAATGAGGCTCAAACTCATATTCAGGAAAAAATACAAGGACTCCCAAGCCTACAATGTTTTAGAGACAACATGAATACCATAATGCAACCGGTATCTACGTAGGGCATCCATGTTCCGGTAATCTCTACCACCAAGTTGCGAAACTTCTAAAGTAGATATGATAATTCTGTGTCACAACCTGATGGGATCGATCCTATGGAAAAGGAAAAATACAACGAGATACAAAAGTTAGGGTAGAAACCTAACCTATATGTTCAAGTAGATCATCGGAAAAAAAAATCCATGGACCGTCGAAAATTACTCAAAACTCAAAAGAAATTGTCCCAATGCCCGATCAAATCCCTCCTAAATAACTCCTGAATCACTCTAAATGATTTTTGGTATAAATAAAATGATAACAGAGGCCAAAAAAGTGACAAAAAGAGGCCAAGAAGTCTATAAATAGAAGCTGGCAGCTCATTATCACCATTGTTGAGCTAGAAATTGACTCTGGAGCCAAAGGACCCCCTTTTATTAAAGTGGTCATTCCAGGAGCTACAGTGGACGAAACGAACTTCTGTTTGGACCAAGTAAGTACAAACTCCCTTATCTTGCATTTTATGTCTTTATTTATGTATTGGGTTTCATTTTTTAGGGGGGGATTCGACCTTTAAAAAGTCAACCCTATGTCCACACAGGCTATCTCAGGACAGGCCATGTGTACATTCAGGCAGAGTAAACTCTGCATGCATGTACATGCGACTGTCACCATTATAGCACGCATGGGCCCCCTTATTGAATGAAAAAGACTTCAAAAGCAAGGGTTAACCCTCCTGAACCTTTTTGTTTTGCAGGATGTATGTCCATTGGAGAGAAAGAGAGCACGAAGAGGTGAATGAGTTGGTCAGGGAAGACCCCAATGTTGTGGCTACGTTGATGTAGTGTGGGTTACTCAAGTTTTTTCTATGTCATTTCATGCAGGCACAACCTAGGCTTCTGAATGCCTTGATTGACTACTGGCATCCAGATGCAAAGGCATTCATGTTAGAGAGGCAGTCACTGGTGCCCATGGTTGAGGACATTTACTTTTTGACTGGCCTCTCTAGGAGAGGGGAACCAGTCAATTTTTGGACTTTTCCTGTGGGGCCACATAACATAGTGGAATTGATAGTTCTATACTGTGTAGCTGATACAGACTGCGCGAGCACATAGGTGCCTATAAGCAATATCACTAACCTATCACTACAGGCGATAGTATTTCTTATTAGGTGAATTACTGGTTCTGCGGCTCTACATCAGGCTTCCCATGCATAGATGAACTGTGCAGTCCAGTGATTAAATGCACAAGTTTTTGATTGGAGTACCACTTTGCTTGAGTGTATGAAGAGGCAATTGATAGATTGTCATTTTCGGACACATAGGAACTTCGGGTTCGGAACCATTCTGTGTTCGTTCTTTTTTTAGAGAGTTTTTAGTTTTAGTCCTCGAGTAGTGGTACGAGAACATCAGGCCTCTCTTCCTGTTGTGTGTATATGGGTAGTACTACTGCCACGACAGGGTGGTGGAAGGACCAATGATTCCTTCGATGATGACATTTTTTCATGGCTGTCACGACAGATCCCAGTTATAGAGGACTACCCCTATGTCAGGATTGATTTTTCGAGAGACCTGGAGATACCAGCACCTCCTGGTGAGGAGAGAGGGGCGATGGGTAAGTCTCCACCTTTGTAGTTTTTTTTTTGTTGTTGTATATGTAATTTTTATGTTGTTTTGTTATATATATCATTTTTTTGTTATGCCAGAGTATTTGACGGATGTGTGTTTCATTGTGTGCAGATGTGGGACCAGTGCGACCTACTGACTATGCGAGGAACAGGCGTCATCCTCGGCCAGGGGTCGCACCTATCGCCATAGGGAGACCAGCAGTAGCAGGAGATCTTCCAGCCGGGGAGGCTAAGAGGGTATTGAGACGGGTTGAGCGTAACTTTACTGTGCTCACTCGCACGGTCCTGATGGAAGAGATTGAGGACCTGCCACCATCTATGCAACCTCATGTAGTGGGGGCACCACGGACATGGGTCCCATTTTTTTGGTGTTTAGCCAATGTTGTGGACCAGTATAACATGGCCCACAGGCCCTGACCTTAGCTAGACATTTTTGACGTGCCACGAGCACTACATGTATATATTTTTTGAGGGCATAAGCCCTGTGACTCGTTATCGGTCCTATTTTTGAGGTGCTTGCATCCATCTATGTACTCTGGTTACTTTATGATATTATATATGTTTTTTTGGTCTTTTGTGTCTTATAGATCATGTGTGAAAAAACGTATTTACATGCTTATGTTAATGTTCTTTTATATGTGTGCAAGATGCCAATCTAAAATTTGATTAGCTAGAGTATCTATAACTTGGTTTAATCTCCTAGGAACATGAAAATATGTCATATAATCAAAGTTTCGTTCTAAGAGACGTACCCTAAGGAATCGTCAGTGTAAAGTTGGATCATGAACCCGGTACACTCTGTTTAACTAAGACACAACCAGTTGAGCATCGAGATAGACTCGGAGATGAGAGATACCCAATGACAAAGTGTCACGAAGAAACTCAATAACTGCGTTATACTCGACAACATTATTTGTGGTGTCACCTAAGCATATCCCTTCGGAAGATAATAACTGGCCTTGAGGTGTAAAGATTACCCAAGCTGCGGAGGCAAGCCTCTGAGTGTGCCTACTAGCACTATCTGCATACCCAATGAACACCTCAAAATCACTTGACATCTGCCATAGTGATGAAACATAGTATCAACGACACATCCATAATACTAAAAGAAACTAAAAAAGTAATATTACAAAGACTATACATATGTTACAAAAAGTTACTCACAGTGACCTACCTATGAGTAATACTTATTGAGGTAGAGCCCATTTCTAGGCTCTGCAAAGCATTCCCTTCAAAATCAATCAGACAATAAGCACCCTTCTTTAAAACCTCTTTTATGATGAAAGGTCCAAACCACATGGGTTTGAATTTTCCTGCCCCCAGGGGGTCCTTATCTTGGTCATAGTTCAGAACAAGGTCGCCTTCAAAGAAAATATGAGGATGAATGAACCTATCATACTGACACTTGACCTTATGTTTGTGAGCCTCATTGTCCAGGGCCACATCATGACGCTGCTCATTGAGCTGCTCAAGGTATACTAATCGTTCCTCAAGTAGAGAAGTGTCTGGCAATAATTGTACTGCCAACTTTAGAGACGGGGTCTGACATTCGATGGGCAAGACTGCCTCTAGCCCATAAACGAGTTGAAAAGGTGAGAAACCGGTTGCAGTCTTAATAGATGTTCGGTAAGCCCATAATGTTGAGTATAACATCAAATGCCAATTTGAATTGGCTGAGTTGATAGTTCGTTGTAAGATAGTCTTAAGAGTTTTGTTTACAGCTTCCACCTGCCCATTTTCTTGGGGGTAGTAGGGTGATGAATGTTCTTTCCATAACCCAAGCTTTGATGTTAACTCAGTCATCATCTGGTTCTGAAAGTGACTTCCATGGTCAGTGACAATCTCCCTCGGGACACCGAACCTTGCTATTATCTGATTGAATAAAAAGAGAGCTGCAGTTTTTCCATCATCTTTAAATGCTGGCATAGGTTTGACCCACTTTGTGAAGTAGTCGATAGCTACGATGATATAGCGGTGCCCCCTTGCTGAAGGAGGGTTGCAAGTAGTGTAATCAATCCCCCACTTGGTGAAGGGACCAACTGTGATGACAGGAAACATGGGAGTGGGATGTGCCCTCATCTTTCGAGAGAAGATTTGGCACGGATGGCACTTCTTGACCGATTCGATACAATCTTTGATAAGTGTTGGCCAGAAGTAACCTGCTCATAGAATCTTTTGGACGGTTTCTAATCCAGACAAATGACCACCACAAGCTCTGGTATGGAAATCGTTAAGCACGATAACTGCTCCCTCATGAGTGAGACATTGGTGTAGGATGCAGTCTACACCTCTTCGATACAATGTATCATCGATTATTTGATAATTCTTATCCTGATGGAATATACGTTGATGCTCATCATGAGAAGCAGAGGTGGGGCATTTCAAATTCTAGAGATAGATAAGTATATCTCCGTACCAGGGATCCAAAGATGTGATCAAAAACATATCTCCCCGGATAGGCGATTTTTCAGGCACAACGTCACCTGACTCAACCAGAAGTTTCAAGATAAGTTCTGCGAAGACCACTGACTTTTTAGACTTTGTTGAAATGAAGTCTAAGTCAAACTCCTGGAGGATGACTATCCATCTACTGATTTTTCCACCTATTACCCGTCGTGTCAACATGTACTGGAATGGGTTCAGGACAGCAATGATAGTAGTCTTGTGAAACAGAACATAATGACAGGACTGTTGAACAGCATGAACTGTTGCCAACACAAGTTTTTTGATGTGAGAATAATTTAGTTCTGGTTCTACGAGGCCTCGGCTCAGGTAATAGATCACGTATTCTGAGAACAAGTCATCTTCCTGAACTAAAACCATGCCAATGGTTGATTTTGCTATAGCCAGATATAATAAGAAATCTTTTTTATAGTTAGGTGGTTGGAGCAGAGGGGCAGTTGTGAGGACATGTTTCAATGCGTCGAAAGAGCATTGATCTGCATCGTCCCAGTAAAAGGGAACATCTTTCTTCAGTAAGCACATAAATCCCTTGGTGATCTCAGCATAGTTGGCGATGAAGCATCGTAAAAAGTTCGCCTTAACTTGTAGACTCTGAAGTTGAAGGATTGTGCATGGGGGGGGAAACTAACTTATTGCCTCAACCTTGAGAGGATCGACCATGATCCCTGTTGTTGACACTATGAAACCTAACAATCATCCTGACGTTATGCAGAAGCTGCACTTGTTTGGATTCAAGCGAATCCGAAAGTAGCAACAATGTTCGAAGATAAGTCGGAGGTGTTTGGGATGATTCGTTCTCTTGCAAGATCACGATGCTAAATCATCTAGATAAGCCTCGAATGTATGCTTGAGGTCATGAAAAGAAAAAGATATGGCCTGCTAAAAGGTGGCTCTAGAATTTTTCAGATCAAAAGGCATTTTACGATATGCGAATGTACCCCATGGGCATATGAATGTCGTTTTGTGTTGGTCTTTGGGTTTGATTTGAATTTGATTATATCCTAAAAAACCATCCATGAAAGAAAAGGCTTCACAACCCACACATTCATCAATGATTTGGTCGATGAACGGTGTGGGAAAATTATCTTTGGGACATGCCTTGTTCAAATCACGGAAGTCGGTACATACACGAATTGTGCCTTGTTTTATATTGACTGACACAGGGTTTATTGGGTCAAATGGATAGGATATATAAACCCGGCTTTTAGCAATTTCTCAACCTCAACCTTAATGGTTGTTGCTTTCTTAGGATTAACTAGAAGAAGCTTCTGTCGAATCGGCTTGGCATTAGGATACGTTGTGATTTCATGTTCAACTATTTTTGGATCGACGCCTAGCATTTCCTTGTAAGACCGGGCAAAAATGTCACATAATTCTCTGAAAAGATCTGTGTATATTTGAGTCTCTTCGAGGGAGCAGTCCACTCCGACGAAGACATTCTCCACGATGCCAGGGTTTTGGGAGATATTGATTGGTAAGGTTTCAATGATAATTTCCATATTACCCTCAGCATAAACCTCATGTATAGCTAAGGGATTAATAGGACAAGACCGATCTCCCGTCATAGTCACAGTGAATTCGCCCACTTTAATTCGGCTTAACTCTAGGAGGAAGTATGATCTGTGATGAAGATCTTCCCAGGGTTTATCCAGACTAGTCATTTCTTCAATTATTGTTTCATTAGAGGGAAAGACTAAGTCTAATGAATCGGTGTGAGCGAGAGAACCATGAGCCCAAATAGGCTCTAGTAGCGGATCGAACTCCTGTGCAGAATATGGATCAGTGTTGGCTGAATTTTGTTGGACTAAAGAGTATGCTACTTCAACTACGGACAAGGGCATGGACATGCCCGGGTGCCCTGTCCCATCCATCATGGCCAACGGGGAAGGAAGTATCCACGTATCGTCGAAGTAAGTCGTGCGAAATGACGAAACTTGAAAAATCTCAACCTTATGGTGATTGGATATAAACTTGATATTGCCTTGAGGGGGTGGGTAATCGAAGGTACCCATCAAAGATGGGCACAAACCAACCCCTACGTTTACGACACCTGGTTGAGGATTATCAATCATCAGGACCGTGGATGCCCCCAAAGCAGGGTCAGGTCTGGAGAAGGACAATTGATTGATGGTCACTATCCGGCCCTCGTGTGGAAACAACAAGACCCAAAAAAATGTAGCAACCACAGCTTGCATGGAATAAGTCCAAATCCTTCCTAACAAGAGGTTATAGTCGAGGGGAGCATCGAATACCTCTACTTTGACACACACGGTCTTCCCTCCTAACTTCACAGGGAAAGAAGGAACGATACCATGTGGTCGAAACGAACGACTGTCAAAAGCGATGAGGAGAGTAGGTGACGGAGACAAAACAGGTTGTCCAATGGCCTTTCAACATGCCAACGACATAACGCATGTCGAGGCACCCTCATCAACCACCGTGCGGAAGATATTCCGAGTAAAAGTTTTCGTGGGATAAGCCACTATTTTCTGAAACGCTACATGGTAAGGTAGACGAGGTTTTAAGTCAATTGTATCTAGCATGATTGTACCCAGATTACAATTCTTGGAAGATCCTAAAGTGGTTAACAAGGTTTTCCTCTGGGAAGGGAAGCTTTAGAGGACCTCCAAAGAGGACATCGCACAAGGGGTTTGTGATAAATCTTCCACCACAGAGTAGTTCTGGGTGGCCCTTGCATTTGGGTTATGAGAAGATTTTTTAAATGCACCTTTGGGAATGCATGTCATTGTTTTTCTCAACGTCCTCTCAATCTGTAGAGGAGATGGGAGTTCAGCTTTTTTACCCTTCTCAGAAGTGCCTAGTTTACTATATTCATGTGTTCTAGTCAATATAAAAGCATCACCCCTCACCATATATACATTCGCAGATGTGGGGTTGTTCGCAGGTGGAGAGGGGTCTTGGCTACCCCCTTCCATGCTTGCAGAGGCTTGGGTTAGATTTTGCCCATGTTGAAATGGATTATTCAACACAGCCTGTTGTTGCTACGTCACAAACTTTTGGGCTTATGCAAGCCGAGGACATAGATGGGTCAGGTGGTCTTCCGTGCACAAGTTGCATAGATACCTCACCTTTCATTTTTTAGTGTTGTCCCCGCCAGCATTATCGGTAGGATTTTTATCCCCCTTACCCTTATTTCGTTGTTTTTTCTTTCCTTCAGGCTGCTGGGTGGCCTTTGGGTTAATCGATTGCACTGTGTGTACCTCTGATGTTTTGGTAGGGGGAGCAACCAAAGTAGTAGTTTGGCTGGCCGTTGTGTGTTGTATAGATAATTGTTGCAGCTACTTCGTCAATTTCTCAGCGGGCTTTGTTTGTGCTAAACCAACAATACCATCGGCATGTGTTCCATCTCTCTGTCTAGTTTTATATAGTATTGAGTGTGGCACATCTGGCAAGATGTTGTATAATAAACCGGACTGAGAATAGATGAGCTCAAATTGTTGAGCTCTCATGATGGGGTCTTCTTCAGAGAATACTCCCGATGTTGCAACGTCTTTGGATAACTATGGGACCAAAGACTTAAGGAACCACTCAAGAAGGAATGGGAGTGGGACTGGCACCTTGATTAGACTCTTTTGGCATCTCCATTCTCGGATGTAATCAGAGATATGGTCCGTTGTCATCTGTTCAAAATTGGCCAGTAGCTCTATGCCAGCGTCGTATCTCACAGGTAACTGGAAATGGTTTAGAAAATCCATTGCCATCTTGCTGAAGGAAGAGTATCTTGAGTAATCGAGCTCAATGTACCATTTCACGACACTCCCAATGAGAGTACATTGAAACAATTGCAACTATACGGAGTCATCTTTCAATGAGTTAGATGATCACCAAAGATGGAAGGTAGTCACGTGATCTCCTGGATCTTCGTTAGGCTTGGCTTCGAACTTTGGAATGTCAGAAGGCAACTTCATCGGCATAGGAGGCCAACGTAGATCATGACAAATGGGATCATTCAACAACCTTGTCAAATCTGGAAAGTGCAAAGTCACCAGGAAGGGTAGTTTGGGTTGTTGGTGATAACCTGGGAAAAAGGGGCCTGGAGTTTGATTGGCACCAAGTTGCCAGGAAAAGTTTAGCTGCTAGCCTAGATTTTGGCAGAAACCATGGCCCTGGCCAGCGTATGGATTTTTCATATGTGGAGACATCATCGAATGATTTCCCAAATAGGACATATATGGTTGGGCATGCATTATATTCGAAGGACTCTGGGAAGGGTTGCCCCATGTTGGTCCCATGGGGATGGGCATAGTAGTTTGTCCGGGGTTCCATTGATTGTGGAAATAATTACCTCATATTGGCATTCTGGATCAGGGAACGGATCCCTGCCCAGAATTCCAAGGCCCTAATGTGGAAGAAGTTCCTAGGTTTGCCCCCTGTGCAAGAATAGTACCCTACATAGGAATAGATTGTCCAAAACTGGGATTGCCCCCAGTCGGAAAGGCAGCTGACGAGAAGGCGTTGTTACCAAATGTTCCAGTCAAATAAAATGGTGTCAAACCTACTGGCATATTATGTGAAGGTGGTCCTTGACTCGCTCCAAATAAACTATGGTATGTAGGTTTCCCGACTGATTGCTGATGCAAGCCACCAAGTGAAGGGGATGAAGGAGGGATATGACCTCCTCCGTAAGGGAAAGAATTAAAAGGAGCAGGAGTGCCCCCCATGTGACCTTGTAGAGGAGAGCTAGAGCTCCCTGCCCCTAGACCTGAAGTCTGTAAAGTGGAGTAGGAAAGTACAGGACTTGTACCCGAACTAGGCATCCCGTATGAGAACGGAGGGCCTGTCACACTTGGTGTGAAAGGGGTTGTGGCCGCCGCCAAAGATGGGATCGAACCACTGTGTGATGTAGAGGTAGTCAAGACCATGGTGGCTTGGATCAGTGATGGTGGGTTAGGAGGTGAAAACTCTCCTGTGGTGACAACCGTAGTGGGAATTGAAGAATTCCCAGAAGGAGTAACAACATTTGTTTCCATTGCTATGTGCAACACTATCTAGCGCTTGTAAAATTGAATTGGTACAATGAAAGGTGCCAAGAAATCAGTGGTTGGGGTTTCAATCAGGCCAAGAGAATTTGCTTCAAGGTCCAAAATGGTCGATTCCTCCGGATGTTGGTTGAGCACAATTGCTTGTAACCTGGTCTCTTCAAAAGACCCTTGTTGGTCTAGCTTTCGCCTTAATGGTGGCAGGGGTGGCTCCAGTGTAACCGGCGGCAGGCCAAGAAGCCTTCATGACTGGTGAAGCTCATGATCCTCCAATGTGTGAGAAGATAAAAGACACTCTAGGGTAGTCTAAACATTCAAAAGTAACACACACTAAAAAGTCCCTAGAAGATAAGATAGGCAAAAACTAAATTAATTGGAAGAACAGTTACAACAACCAACACTAGAGAAACTTACTGGTGCAAGTGAAAATCGAACACGGAAGCACCCTCAAGGTATACTCTACAAAGCATGGCCTGATGTCTAACCTAGGTACTGTGGTATACCCCCACAGTCACCTGTGTATGTCCCTAAAAAATATAGGCAACTAGGTTGCCAACGCGTGAACAGTCACCAGGCGAATACAATCGAGAGTTGGGTAGACCACAATGACTAGGGTATCGAGC
>ML842045.1:41078-60764 GCA_009831015.1 Picea engelmannii
TCATTTGATTGTGACCTAGTGTTTTCAATCCATGGTACCACCAATCATGAGCCTTGCCCTTCAGGTACATGGTGGAAACATTTATGGCATCCATCTCCCTCATGGGGTTAAGTTGTAGGTAGGTATCAAGTTTATGCACCCATGCTTGTGCAATCACCTTAGAAGATCCATCAAAATAAGGAATCTCCATCTTGCCTTCCCTGCATTCCAATTCATAGTTGGGACTTTGATACTATTTAGGCTTACCCCGAAACTTGATTCCACAATACTAATCCAACGTGACTTTCCTCTGGAACCATGCACTCAAGGAATGATAGTCCCTAGTATACTGCTCAAAGTTGTCCTCAATTTCATCCTCATAGTTGTGTTGTGGCTGGTTATCCAAGAATGTAGGTAGATAGGGTCTAGGGGTGGTCCTACTGTGTGTTGGACCCTGAGGAGCTCCACCTCCATAATCTATCCCTTAGTGTGATAAAGAGGGCTATGCTCCTGCTAAGGTCTAGTCCCCCCATGAGATCCACTATCTTCCCTGTTTGCATAAGCCTCCGACCCCTCCCCTGCATGAGTCATATGTAATAGGATTTGTGCAAGTCTCTCATGGCTAGCATTCACTCTTTCCAGAGTCTCTATCATTTCAATTTGTCCCTTGCGCACAGTTTCCTGGTTTTCCCATAGATGATGTACAAGGGTACTTTGTGTCTGATTTATGGAGTGTTGTAACTCCTTGGAGAAACATGATAGAATCTATGGCTCACTGTCCTCACCTAAACCCTCCATCTCTTCCTCTATTTCACATGTCTTCTTCCTTTGTCTTCCCATGTAAATACCATTGAACTTCTGCATGTGCTAATCCCCACAAGCTGGGAGGATCAATGCTCTGATACCACTGTAATGTTCCCAAGCCAATGTTTTTGCTTGGAACACTAACGGCTCACTGCTTTTTATGTTTTCTTATGTATTTGCAGGTTTACTCATGGAGTTTTTCATTAGGGTTTATTTGATATTGATTAAGAAATGGAACAATATATCTAAAGCATATAACATAAAAAATACAAGATACAATAAAGAACACCAATATAGGACCAATAATTTCATATCTGACCTTTATTTAGATAGTAGATAGATCCTTGAACAAGAGATCTACAGATCTGGAAGAAAACCCCAATAATATCAAAGATGCATTGCCAATCGATACAATAATAAGAAATCCAATGATAATAGCCTCCCAAAGGTTGTCTGAGAAGAAGATCCAATCCTCCAAAGGCCAATAGCTGCAAGAGAATACTGAAGAGATGAGATCCTGATCCAATATACTGCAAAACCCCTCCAACTGGTTGAGTTGCGCACTGCCCTAGCTGCTAATGAACCCCTAAGTTTAGGCCCTCCTCTTCATGTGCTCCAAATGCCTCCAAAATTTACTACAATGTAGATCGGTCTAGTAGAATCCCCCTGATCAAGTTTCAAGATGAAAGGTGGAGTTATGACCCTCCAATTGAGCAAACCCTGAACTGGTTTAAGCTCCCCTAGTTGAATGAATAACATATATTTCATCCTCCCCTCTAGAAGCCTCTAACTACCACCAAAATCTCTAGAATGATAGATTGGGCCAATACAAACAAGTTGGTGAAATCTCAAGATGGTCTATAAAGATCCGGGCCACCAAATAAAATAAACCACTTCTTGCAATGCACCCCTCTCTCCTCCAAGTCATGCCAATCTCCATGAAATAAATTGTTGGGATAACCTCCTCCGGAATAGACTAGAAATGATTCCAGGGACCATACAAATAAAACCTGGATGCTCCTTTTCCAAGAAACTCCCTCCTTTCTTCAGATCGAGCTAAACTCCTCAATGTGGTGTGCCCTCCTTTTTGGAAACCCCCTAGGATGGGCACTAGTTTGTCTCTGCCACTAGATCAAACCCCTGCAACACTATAGAATGGTGTGGGAGGATTATTCCACCTCTCGTACCAAGATTGGATCAAGGAAGGTGGAATATTTCACCACTGAGTTGATCTCTAGGGTTTTAGACTCAAAACCCTCAAAACTACTTCTGCTCAAGAGCTCCAATGAAAAATATGATAATAATATAGAATGCCTTAGAAGTGCGCCCTACCATTTATTTTATAGCTCCAGTATATTCATATATTGATTTAATTAACCCCTAGGGTTAACTCTTAACTTAACTCACCTTTTCTTTTCTTTCGTTGAGTTACCCTTTTTCACACAAAGTCAACTCAGTAATATAATGTTGTGTTTAAGAAGTGTCTTCTGGTTGACTTTGTTTCCATGATGCATGAGACTATAGTCTAGTGGGGATGTCTAGACTACTAAGTATCTCTGGTCTATTCATCAAGAGGTCAGGTACATTACATATGGTGAGTTTCATTTCAATATTTTAGGCATTTGAGTTTGTTACATCTATTATTTCTTTTGATTATGTGATGTTTGCTTAGACATTATACTATTTTCCTTGTTTTACCTTGGTGGTTGACATTTCACCCTAGTAATTGGGTCACCCTTAGGGATAGGGCTTCTACTGAGAGGTCCTTTGGATGAGTCATCATGCCATTCTTGACCATACTTATCACTTTCCACACTCCATCCCCTCATCTCCACACCTTTTGGGATTTTCGGGTGTACTGACCCAAGATGGGGTTGTCCCTCATTTCATGGGAAGAAGGAGCTGAAGGCCCAAAGGGGAGATAGATGGAAAAAGATAAAATCCTACTTATGAACTTTCCATATGCTCTCCCAAAGAGGTATTGATAGAAATGAAATGCTTCTCGTAAAAACTCAAATACCTACAAAATCAAAATAACATTATATAAATGTCCCCACTTGTTGAGGTGTGTACACTCATGCAATGTCCCTTTATTTCCTTACATATGGCACTCTGTGTACCTCTAGCTTCAATTGGCCTTGTGGTACTGTACCCCAAGCTAATAGATTCACCAATAGGGAGTACCCAAGGTTTTGGATTTCTAGTTAATTAATGGCATTATATGGGTTTGGAAAAAAATGCATTGAAAACGAAGGTGCAACACACCCTTTTCAAAGGCACCCATAAATGAGACACTACATCCCCTTGTATGTCATGAACCCCATGCCCAAAATTCTTCCCCCCATTCATAACAACTCATCCACATGACTTAGAAGGAGGTCCCCTCAGGAAACACCCCTAAACTTGAGGTACTATTTGTTGATGATAGTAGCGTCGTGTGACATTCTCTAGGATACATTCTCCTCTGTGACTGAGTTGATTCGACTTTTGAGAGAGCCCAATATTGATTTTTCCCATGTGATGGGGTGTATCATTATCCTATGGACGGAGTTGATTCATGCCCCAGTGTTGGGTGTGCCCATGTGATGGGTGTATCATTCTCCTCTGTGTGAGAGTTGAGTCGATGTGGTTTCCTACCTTTGTACTCCTGTGGACTCAGTTGAGTCAGGCTTGAGATGGTACTCCAGATGATTCTCATGTGGACTTAGTTGAGATAGAGAACTGTTGAGTATGAAATCCTTGTTTCTAAGCATAAGTGGGTATGTCCCTAGTGGTTGAGCACTAGTGTACGTGTGGATCCCTTTATATATTGTCTAAGTGTAAGATTTACTTGTAACCCTAATTATGATGTAAAGGGTACAAGTCGACCCTACCATATGTGAAAGATAATTAATGTTTATTGTAATAATTAATTATATTTCTAATTTATTGAGGTCGGCCTTGTTGTTCCAATAGACACACCTATTGTTGTGTCTGGTCTTTTATAAATAAAGGTGATTTCCCCATTGAGGAAATACACACTTGTCACTTGTCATTTGGAAATTTCAGTAACACTTGTAAGGCTGAAGTGTGTACCTCTCTTGGGCACTAGTTTCAAGGTTGTAGAAGCACCCTCTTCTATGCATCTAGGGTTTATGTTTGGGGGATATTCTCTTGAGAATATTGCTATAGTGGGAAAACCCCTCTACAGAATACACCAGGGTTCTAAAATGTACGTCTCTTATAATGAAGCTTTGATTACATTACATATATCCATGTTCCTAGGAGATTGAATCAAATCATAGATACTCTAGCTAATCATGTATTAGATTGGCATATTGTACACATGTAAGGAAAAGAACACACATGCACATGTAAATACATTTGTAAAATAGATGTAATCCATTAGACGTAAAAAGATGTAAAATATCCATATATATATCAACAATATCAGAGTACATTGGTGGGCACAAGCACCTCAAAAATATGTCCAGTAAGATTCACGGGGCTTATGCCCTCAAAAATATGCAAAAAGTGCTCTCGGCACATAAGTAGTCCATCCTAGCTAAGGGCGGGGCCTGTTGGCCCTGCCATAATGAACAACGACATTTGATAAATGCCGAAAGAGATAGACCCAGGTCCATGGCACCCCAACTACGTGAGGTTGCATCGACGATGGGAGATCCTCAATCTCTGCCATAGGGACTGTACGAGTGAGCACAGTGAGGTTTTGCTCCACCCATCTCAATACTCTATCAGCCTCTCAGGCTGGAGGCCCCCCTGCTATTGTTGTTGGTTTGGCGACTGCTGGTGGTCCTACCTCTGGTTGAGGATGTCGCCTAGTCCTCAAGAAAGTTGTTGGATGCACTAGTCCCACATCTGTACATAAAAGATACATAAGTGTCACATACTCTGGTATACAAAAAAATGATATATATAAAAATACATAAAAATTAAATAACTTTGAAAAGAAAAACTTACCCATCTCTCCTCACTCCTCTCCGGGAGGTATAGGCATGTCAGGATCCCTAGAAAAATTGATCACGACATAGGGGTAGTCCTCTATTGCCAGAATATGTCGTGACCACCAGTAAAAAAAATTATCATCGAAGGCCTCGATGGTCCTCCCTCCCCCCTGTCATGGAAACAACGTCGCCCATCTGCATAGCGTTGGGAGAGAGGCCTTGTGCTCTCATATAGTCTCTCGAGGACTGAAACTAGGCACCCTCTCAAAGAAAAAGGAACACAAAATAGTCCCAAACCTGAAGTTTAAGTGCTCCAGTATCCAACACTCTATTAGTTGTCTCTTCATGCAATCCAACATGGTTGTACTCCAGACGAAAATCCATGCATTTAATCATTGTATTGCACAATGCATGTGCACCCGCGAAGCCTGATGCAAATTCACGGATACAGTGATCCACCCAATGAGTAGAACTATCACTTTGAGTGATAGGTTTCTAATCTTATGTATAAGCATATGAGAACCTACTTTCTCGGTACCATCCTCGCAATGGAGTCCAATCAACTCCTCGTTGTTGTGAGGCTCGGGTGGAAAAGTACGCAAGTTGACTGGATCCCCTCTCCTCGAGAGACCAGTCAGGAAGTAAATGTCTTCAGTCATTGGATTCAATGACTGCCCCTCGAGGATGAATGCCTCTGCATCATAATTACAGTAATCTATCAAAGCATTTAGCAACATGGGTTGTGCCCTCATAAATGGACACTGGAAGAAATTTAACAACCCGCATTGATAAAAAAGCAATAGAAGAAGGGTCCTCTGAGACCAAAAAATCAATGTCCTCATTCTCCCTCTCTCTCCAATGAACATAGATACTGCAAAATGCCAAAGTTCGGAAACTCAACTCTTGCCTTTTCATTTTTTCCACTTGTTTGAGGGTGTACGCGGGTTGTCTTGGCGACAGTCGCGTGTGCATGTGGGAAAATTATCTTCTGCCTACGTGTACTCATGGGCTATGCTTGGACAGCCCGCATACACACAAGGATGACCTCTTTAAAGGTCAATGCCCCCCAAAAAAACAAACATAAATGAAAAAATGAAGGATGGAAATGAAAGAGAGGCTAGTTTGTACTTACTTGGTCCAAGTGGAAGTTTGTTTTGTCCACTGAAGCTCCTGGAATCAACTCTTTCGACAAAGGGGTGTTTTTTGACTTTTGGTCAATTCTCAAAATACAATGGTGATAATGAGCTACCAACATTCTATTTATAGACTTTTTGGCCCCTTTTTGTCATTTTTTGGACCCTTTTGTCATTTTTTCTAGCTTGAAAGTCCTTTACTATGGTTCTTGAGTTTCTCGGTGGATGTTACGATAAGTGTTACTTTGGGTATTCAGAAAAAATTTTGAGAGTTGGGTCATTTTTTAAGGTCTTTTGGTAAAAAGTCATTTTTCCAACTTTGTGCATGTAAGATAGGATTCCACCTCCACTTGTTGCACATCGTTGTCTTTTTTCACTTTGCCATAGGATCGATCCCACTGAATTGCGACACGAAACCCTCACTCCTGCTCTAGAAGTGTCATAATTTAGTGGTAGAGCCTACCTTCACATGGATGCACTAGGTAGATCCTGGTTGCATTTTGGTGTCCATGCCGTCGTTAATGATTTTAGGCTCGGGAATCCTTATTAGTTGTCCCTAATTACGAGTTTGAGCCTCACTTGAATGATTCATTATCACTCTTGACCTCACCCTTGGGACTCCCAAAACACAACGGGTCTTCTCTTAAGCCCTTTTCAGACCCTCTAAACATGAAAAGATTGTCGAGTGATCTTGTTTCCCTTCACTCTTGCCAAACTAAAATTTGAAGGCATGTATGTCCAGCAGTAGTTTACCCCTTTTTTGGTCTGGATGGTCAAATGTATGAACAAAGGTATACTCTAGGAACTTTGGTTCATTAGAAGAGTATTCTAAGGTATAAGTTTACCCCTTTTTTGTGCCTAAGGGACTAAATTTATGAAAAAACCTCCAGGGAGTCCATAGTTAAGCTCTTTTCAGACTCCCTAAAATTGAAAAGATTGTCGAGTGACCTTGTCTCTTCACACTCGTTAAATTGGTCCAGAAGAACATCCCTTACGGAGTCCATAGTTAAGCTCTTTTTAGACTCCTTAAATATGAAATATTTTTGAGTGATATTGTCATTGTCACACTCGTTAAAATGATTTTGAAGAGACGTATGTTCAGTGCTAGTTTAACCCTTTTTCAAGCAGACTAGACTACCTTCGAAAAAAGGTACCCCAGTGGAGTCTCCTTTTATGCTTTTTCAGACTCTCTAAAAATAAAAAACCGACGAGCTTACCTTCTCTGGGCTCATTAAAATTACATCGAAGGACGTTATCATTGTGTCTTATTAATCTCATTTGCATCCCTGCATCTTTGGCCTAACGTCGACTCCATGTTTCTCTCAACTGAACCATTTGAAGCATGCCTTATACGCAAGCCTTGTAGAACTTTGTCTCTGCGTCTTGACACCTTGACCCATGGAGGATTTTTCCCGAGTGTCCTTTTCCTTCATATGTCCCCTTTCTCTGAGCATCAGTGTGTTCCTTGCGTTTGGAAAAATACAAAAAAAATCAAATATACCCCAAAAAGAGGAAGGGAAAAGTATTTTCTTTTTGTTGACAGCACAATGAGTCACCCTTGGACAAAGCACATGCTTCCATTTGTTTGTCAAGCTCTAGGATTCAATGTGACCTTAGGTAGTTGTTCTCGCTACATAGATCTATGTCCTCCTCCGTTTGGTTATCCTTCCAAAATTTTGGAGAGTTTGTGTTGCCTCCTGCATCGTGAAATTATGTCAATGCCATGCTTCCTAAGTCTCATCTTTTGTCATGCTTTTGTCCAAGGGAGGTTTTACTAAACTTGATTCGTCCCTTCTGCAGTTTGTCTCTTGTTATCATGCCCGGCCACCTTGATAGACCAATCAAGTCCTTGTTCGAAATCAATGAAGTTCTATGCCTGATCATCGAGATCCTCTTGTATGTTCCCGACGAGCCATTGAAGACCTCTGGGTAGTGAAGTCGTACACTGATATTACACTCCTACCTGATTTTTGAATATTTTGAATCTATTGCTCGAGCTCTAAAGACCTCATCTCTGGCCATCAAGCATCATTTTGTTCTTGAAGATGGATACTATACATGTATATCTTTTTATTTTGAGATGTATATCCACTGTGTACTCCTCGTGGCTACACTTTATATAGTTATATGACATGGATCTACAGTGTATTTGATTGGAAGCCTTTATTTTATTTCATCCCGAGCATGGGTATGCCTACCTCGATGAGACAAATTGTTATTTTGTAGATGGCACCTCCTAAACTCTGGTCCCTAGGCTCACTCGCTTCGTACATTGGTGAAGATTTGTAATGTATTTTGGCCATCAGATGCTCTTCTGACCTCACACATTAGGGGGCATTTGGTATAACCCTAAACTGCACCAAACCTGCATACCTGGCATCAGGCCATCTTACTTGCTATCTTTTCCAATCCATCACTGAACAACTCTTCTAAAAACCATTTTTTGAAGGTGTACGCGCCCTACACCACTACTGCCCATGTACACATGCTTGTTGCACCACTACAGTTCGCGTACACTCACAAAAAATCACGAAAAATCAAAATTGAATATGGATACGGGTTTATGGGCCGTTACTTAACTGTTTGACCACCCATAGTCGTCACCCCAACCATTACTATCTCTTTTGGCCTATAAAATAAGGTGTTGGGGCCCCATTCCAAAAAATAAGCATGAGAGCATAGAAACTTTGCCCATTTCAATATTCCCCCATTGCCCCAATATTTTGCAACCACATTGTGAGTTGAGCAAGAATGCCATCTTCCTCCTTTGAAAATCCTTGCCATTTTCTTAGAGAGAATTGAAGAGGAGAAGAACACATGGAAGCAGTTGGTGCATGGTCAAGAGGAGCCCAGGACCAAGTTCGAGGAGCAGTGTCGGTCTCATGTTGTAAACGAATTTTGTGAGATTAATATAAAGAAGTACTTTTTCCGTCCCGCCAAATGATGTCTTAAAATATTTATGATTTGTTTACATTTCTTGGTTATGATGTCTAACCCACTAATCCATATATAGAATGCATGCTTGTAGTTTCTTGTTTGTCTTTTGGTGAATGTAGGTCAGCCTCGGGAGGAGACTTGCAGTCAGGAAACAACCGAGTGCAAAGGGATCGACAACGGACACAGAGTTTAAGGTATGCCTATTGGATCCCTATACTTTGTCTTTTTTGTATGATTGTGGGGTAATGTTGGGATAGTTGATAAAAAGTAGGAGACTTTAGACGGTTAGCTCTGCCTACATTTTAGAATCTTGGTGTAGTCCGTAAGGGATGTTCTTAACTGTGTAGTCCGTAAGAGCTTAACTATGGACTCCGTAAGGGATGTTCTTCTGGACCAATTTAACGAGTGTGAAGAGACAAGGTCACTCGACAATCTTTTCAATTTTAGGGAGTCTGAAAAGAGCTTAACTATGGACTCCATGGGGGTTCCTTTTTCATAAATTTAGTCCCTTAGGCCCGAAAAACAGGTAAAATTATACCTTAGAATACTCTTCTAGTGAACCAAAGTTCCTAGAGTATACCTTTGTTCGTACATTTGACCAACCAAACCGAAAAAGGGGTAAACTACCACCGGACAGATGTGCCTTTGAATTTTAGTTTGGTGAGTGTGAAGGGCAACAAGATCGCTCGACAATCTTTTCATGTTTAGAGGGTCTGAAAAGGGCTTAAAAGAAGATCAGTTGTTTTTTGGGAGTCCCGAGGATGAGTTCAAGAGTGATAATGAATCATGCAAGTGAAGCTTAAACTCATAATTAGGGACAACTAACAAGGACTCCCAAGCCTAAAATCATTAACGGCGACATCGACACCAAAATGAAACCAAGATCTACCTAGGGAATCCATGTGAAGGTAGGCTCTACCACTAAATTATGACACTTCTAGAGAAGGAGTGAGGGTTTTGTGTCGCAATTCGGTGGGATCAATCCTATGGAAAAGAGAAAAAAAACAACGAGGTGCAACAAGTGGAGGTGGAATCCTATCTTACATGCAAAAAGTTGGAAAAATGACTTTTTACCAAAAGACCTTAAAAAATGACCCAACTCTCAAAACAATTCCCAAATACCCAAAGTAACACTTATCATAACATCCCCGGAGAAACTCAAGAACCATAGTAAACGATTTTCAAGCTAGAAAAAATGACAAAAGGGTCCAAAAAATGACAAAAAGGGGCCAAAAACTCTATAAATAGAATGTTGGCAGCTCATTATCACCATTGTAATTTGAGAATTGACCAAAAGTCAAAAAACACCCCCTTGCTGAGAGAGTTTATTTTGGGAGCTTCAGTGGACGAAACAAACTTTCGCTTGGACCAAGTAAGTACAAACTAGCCTCTCTTGCATTTCCATCCTTCATTTTTGCATTTATGTTTGTTTTTTGGGGGGGTGCTAACCTTAAAAGAGGTCGGCCCTGCATGTACGTGGGTTGTCCAAGTACATCCCACGTTTACACGCAGGCAGAAGATAATTTTCTTGCGTGCACATGTGACTGTCACCAAGACAGCCCGCGTACACCCTCAAACAAGTGGAAAAAATGAAAAGGCAAGAGTTGACTCTCCAAACTTTGGCATTTTGCAAGATCTATGTTCATTGGAGAGAGAGGGAGCATGAGGACATTGATTTTTTGGTCTCAGAGGACCCTGCTGCTATCATTGTTTTATCACAATGCGGGTTGTTAAAGTTCTTCGAGTGTCCTTTTATGAGGGCACAACCTAGGTTGCTAAATTATTTGATAGATTACTGGCATCCTGACACAGAGGAATTCATGCTTCAGGGGCAGTCATTGACTCCAACAACTTAAGATATTTACTTCCTGACTGGTCTCTCGAGGAGAGGGGATCTAGTCAACTTGCGTACTTTTCCCCCCGAGCCTCACAACAATGAGGAGTTGATTGGACTCCATTGTGAGGATGGTACCAAGAAAGTAGGTTCTCAGGTGCCAATACATAAGATCAACAACCTATCACTCAAAGTGATAGTTCTACTCATTAGGAAGATCACTGGAGCTGCGGCTTTGCATCAGGCTTCCTGGGCACACAAGCATTGTGCAGTACAGTGCTTAAATGCATGGATTTTCGACTAGAGTACAACCATGTTGGATTGCATGAAAAGACAGCTAACAGAGTGTCGGATACGGGAGCACCAAAACTTTGGGTTTGGGATTGTTTTGTGTTCCTTTTTCTTCGAGAGGGTACCCAGTCTCAGTCCTCGAGAGACTATATGAGGGCACGAGGCCTCTCTCCCAGTGCTATGCAGATGGGCGGTGCTATTTCCATGACAGGGAAGAGGGAGGACCATCGAGGCCTTCGATGATAAATTTTTTGACTGGTGCTCAGAGGAGATTCTGACAATAGACGACTACCCCTATGTCAAGATCAATTTTTCAAGGGATCCTGACATGCCTGTACCTCCCGGATCAAATCGAGGAGAGATGGGTAAGTTTTTCTTTTCAAAGTTATTTAATTTTTATGTATTTTTATATATTTCATTTTTTTGTATACCATAGTATCTGACACTTATGTATCTGTTATGTACAGATGTGGGACCAGTGCATCCAGTAGACTCTCGAGGACTAGGCGACATCCTAGACCAGAGGCAAGACCAGTAGCAGCCACCGGACCAGCAACAGCAGGGGGGCCTCCAGCTAGAGAGGTTGAGAGATTATTGAGATGGGTGGAGTGGAACCTCACCGTGTTCACTCGTATAGTCCCTATGGCGGAGATCGAGGATCTCCTACTGTCTATGCAACCTCACATAGTTGGGCTACCATGGACCTGGGTCCATCTCTTTCAGCGTTTAGCAAATGTCATTGTTCATTATGGCAGGGCCAACAGGCCCCGCCCTTAGCTAGGTTGGACTACTTATGTTCCGAGAGCACGTTTTGTATACTTTTGAGGGAATAAGCCCTGCGACTCTTATTGGACATGTTTTTTATGCACTTGCACCCACCCATGTACTCTGATATTGTTGATATATATATGGATATTTTACATCTATTTTACAAATGTATTTACATGTGCATGTGTGTGATTTTCCTTACATGTGTGAAATATGCCAATCTAATACATGATTAGCTAGATTATCTGTGATTTGATTCAATCTCCTAGGAACATGGATATATGTAATGTAATCAAAGCTTCGTTCTAATAGGCATACCCTAAGGAAATATCAGTGTAGTGTAGGATTGTAAACGTGGTAAACCCCATTTAACTGGGACACAACCAGGTGAGCATCTAAGTAGACCCAGAGGTGAGAGAAACCATGTGACAAAGTGTCACAAAGCAACTCTAAAACTATACTGTATTCAGTGACACTGTTTGTGGCGTCACCTAAACTGATATCTCCTGAAGATAGCAACTGGCCCTGAGGTGTGAAAATCACCCAAGTTGTGGAAGAAAGCCTCTGATTGTGTCAGCTAGCACCATCCACAAACCCAACAAACACCTCTGATTCACTTAACATCTACCATAGTGAAAAATATGACATCAAAAATGACACATCCATAAAACCAAAAATACAAAGGCTAAAAATTTACAAGAACTATACATATGTTACAAGAAGTCACCCAAGGCGACCCACCTACGAGTAATACTTCCTGAGGTAGAGCCCATTTCTAGGCTCTGCCAAAGAATTTCCCTCAAATTCCACTAGATGATAAGCACCCTTCTTTAGAACCTCCTTCACGATGAAAGGTCCGAACCACATGGGTTTGAACTTGCTTGCCCCCAGGGGGTCCTTATCTTGGTCATAGACTAGGACAAAGTCACCTTCAGAGAAAATCCAAGCATGGATGGACCGATCATACTGACACTTGATTTTTTTTTTGTGAGACTCATTAGCCAAGGTTGCATCCCAACGCTACTCATCGAGATGCTCAAGATATAATAAATGCTCCTCAAGTGGTGAAGTGTCTGGCAATAACTATACTACCAATTTTAGAGAGGGGATCTGACACTCTGTAGGAAATACTGCTTCCAACCCGTAAACGAGTTGAAAAGGTGAGAAACCAGTTGCAGTCTTAATAGATGTTTGGTATGCCCATAATGTCGAGTACAACATCAAATGCCAATTTGACCTAGCCGAATTGATCGTTCTTTGTAGAATAGTCTTAAGGGATTTACTCACAGCTTCCATCTGACCATTCTCTTGTGGGTAGTAGGGTGACGAATTTTCTTGCCTCAACCCAAGATTCGATGTTAACTCGAACATCATTTTGTTCTGAAAGTGACTGCCATGGTCAGTGACAATCTCTCTCAGGACACCGAACCTTGCTATTATCTAGTTAAACAAAAAGAGAGTTGTTGTCTCGCCATGATCTTTAAACATTGACATAGCTTTGACCCACTTCATGAAGTATTCTACTGCTATGATAATATAATGGTGCCCCCTTGTGGAAGGAGGGTTGCATGTAGCGTAATCAATCCCCCACTTGGTGAAGGGACCAACTATGATGATGGGAAACATGGGAGTGGGGTGTGTCCTCATCTTCCGAGAGAAGATCTAACATGGGTGGCACTTCTTGACCGATTCAACACAATCTTTGATTAATTTTGTCCAAAAGTAATCAGCTCGTAGAATCTTTTGGGTTGTTTCCAACCTGGACAAATGACTGCCACATGCTCATGTGTGGCAATCTTTAAGCATGATTTCCACCTCTTCGTGAGTGAGACACCAACGAAGGATGCAATCTACACCTTGACGATACAAAGTGTCCTCGAGTATGAGATAGTTCTTGGCCTGATGGCGTATACGGCGATGCTCATCATGAGAAAAAGAGGTGGGGCACTTCAAAGTCTTGATATAGACTAGTATATCTCCATACCAGGGGTCCAAAGACACGATCAAAAACATGTCTCCTTTGATAGGCCACTCCTTGAGTATAACATCACCTGCTTCGACCGGAAGTTCCAAAATGAGTTCCGCGAAGACGAACGAGTTTTTGGATTTCACCGAGACAAAATCCAAGTTGAATTCTTGGAGGATAACTATCCATATACTGAACTTTCCGTCGATTACACGTCATTTCAACACGTATTGAAACGGATTCACAATGAAAATGACGGTGATCTTGTGAAACAAGATATAATGATGGAACCGCTAGGCAGCATGAACGGCTGCCAACACAAGTTTTTCAACATGGGAATAATTGAGTTCCGGTCCAACCAAGCCTCGGCTGAGGTAATAGATCATGTATTCATAGATAAAATCATCTTCCTAAACCAAGACCATGCCGATGGTCGAATCTTCAGTGGCCAAGTACAATAAGAAATATTTATTATAATTGGGTGGCCAAAGTAGAGGGGTAGACATGAGGGCACATTTCAATGCTTTGAAAGAGCATTGACGACTTCATCCCAAGGAAAGTGAACGTCCTTCTTTAGTAAACACATGAAACCCTTTGTGATCTCAGCATAGTTTGCGATGAAATGTTGTAAGAAGTTCACTTTTCCCTGTAAACTCTGAAGCTGAGGGATTGTGCATGGGGGAGGCAACTAAATTATCGCCTCAACCTTTAGAGGATCAACCATGATCCTTGTTGTCGTAACTATGAAACCAAGAAGAGGACCCAAGGTTATGCAAAAACTGCATTTGTTTGGATTCAAGTGAATCTGGTAGTAGTGATATCGCTCAAAGATAAGTCGAAGGTGTGTTGGATGATCAACTCTCTTACGATATCGTGATGCTAAATCATCAAGGTAAGCCTCGACTACGTGTTTGAGGTAGTGGAAAGAAAAATACATGGCTTGCTAAAAAGTAGCTCCAGCATTTTTCAGACCAAAAGGCATATTTCGATAAGCGAATGTACCCCACATACAAATGAAAGTGGTTTTGTGTTGGTCTTTGGGTTTGATTTGTATCTGATTGTATCTCAAAAAACCATCCATGAAAGAAAAGGCCTCGCAACCTATGCATTCATCAACTATCTGGTCAATAAATGGCATGGGGAAATTATCCTTTGGAAAGGCTTTGTTAAAATCATGGAAGTTCATACATACGCTAATCGTACCCTGATTTTTGTTGACTGGAATGGGATTTGACACCCATTGAGTCAATTGAATGGGGTAGATGAAACCAACTTTGAGTAGTTTCTCTACTTCAGCCTTAATAGTTGCTGCTTTCTTGGGATTAATTGGACAAAGCTTCTACCAGACCGGCTTGGCATCAGGATATGTCATGATTTCATGTTCAACGATTCTTGGATATATGCCTGGCATTTCCTCGTAAGACCAGGAAAACATGTCGCGAAATTCTTTAAATAAATCCATGTAGATTCGAATCTCCTCGAGGGAGCAATATGCTCCGACGAATATATTCTCCATGACACCAGGGATTCTGGAGATATCAATAGGTATCATTTTAGTGATGCTTTCGATATTTCCTTCAGCATAAAGAGTGTTTGTAGCCAAAGGATTTATAGAACAAGCCCTATCTCCAGTCATAGTCAGAGTGAATTCTCCTGCTTCAATTCTTCTTAACTCTGGGAGAAAATAAGATTTGTGATGGAGATCATCCCATGGTCTGTCCAGACTAGTCATTGCCTCAATAATCGCTTCATCTGAGGAAAACAATAAGTCTAAAGAATCAGTATCGACAAGGGAACCTTGAGCCAAAATAGGCTTGAGAACCGGATCTAACTCTTGTGCGGGAGTCGGATCGGGGTCGGTGGAATATTGTTGGACTATAGAGTATGAAACTTCTTGGAAAAAGGCATGGCCATGTTGTGGTGGCCTGTCCCTTCCATCGTAACTGATGGGGAAGGAAGAGTCCATGGATCGTTAAAGTAAGTCATGCGAAATGACGAGATTTGAAAGATTTCAACCCTAGGCTGGTCGGGACAGCCGATATGTAATGGACATTGTCGGTCGGAGGCGGGTAATCGAAAGTACCCATCAAAGGTGGGCACAAACCAACCCCTAGGTTGACGATGTTGGGCTTAGGTTTATCAATCATCGAGACCATGGATACCCCTGATGAAGGGTCAGGACGGGAGAAGGATAATTGATCAATGGACACGATCCAGCCCTCGTTTGGAAACAACAATACTTGGAAAACTGTTGTGACCACTGCTTTCATAGCATAGGTCCAACTCCTTCCTAACAAGAGATTGTAGTCGAGAGACGCATCGACCACTTCAACCTCGACGCACATGGTCTTCCCCCCTAACTACACGGGGAAAGAGGTGATGATTCCATGTGGTCAAAACAAACGACCGTCAAAAGAGGTAAGAAGAGTAGGTGACAGAGAAAAAATGGGTTGGCCAATGGCCTTCCAACCCACCAAATACATCATGTAGAAAATGTTCTGAGTAAAAGTTTTTGTGGTGTAAGCCACTACTGTCTGAAACGCCACGTGGTAAGGAAGACGAGGTTTTAAGTCGGTCGTATCAAGCATGATCATTCCTGGATTACAAGTCTCAATAGATCCTAAGGTAGTTAACAGATCCTTTCTCGAGGAAGGGCAGCTCTAGAGGACTTCCAAAGCAGACATTGCACAACGGGTTTGTGACAAATCCTCCACCACAGAGTAGTTTTGGGCAGATATTGCATTTGGGTTGTGGGAAGCTTTCTTGAATGCACCTTTTGGGATGTGTGTCATTGTTTCTCCCAATGTATTCACAATCTGGAGAGGAAGAGATGGGTTTTCATCTTCTTTACCCTTCTCAGAGGTGTTTGGCATTCCATAGTCGTGTGTCCTAGTTGTTAATTCAACGCTACCTTTCATCATGTACACATTCACAGACGAAGGATTACTCGCAGATGGAGGGGGTCCCTGACTGCCCCCTTCCACGCTCAAAGAGGATTGAGTTAAATTTCTCCCATGTGGAAATGGATTCGTTAACACGGTGGGCTTCTTCTGTTCCAATAACTTCTAGGCCTCCCCAAGTTGAGGGCATTGGTGAGTCGGGTGGTCTTCCGTGCAAAGATTACATAGATACTTTGACTTCTTCTTTTCTTTGTTTCCCCTGCCAGTATTATTGGTAGGTTTCTTATTTCCCTTACCCTTCTTTCATTGTTTCTTCTTTTCGTCAGCCTGCTTGGTGGCCTTCAGGTTTCTCGATTTCACAGTGTGTACATCAGACGTTTGAGTAGGGGGAGCAGTTGAACTAGTGGTCTAGTTGGCCATTGTCTGTTGTATTGACAATTGCTACAATTGATTTGACAGCTGATCAGCGGGCTTTGTTTGTGTTGAACCAACAATACCATCGGCATGTGGTCCAAATCTCTATCTGGTCTTGTCAAGTATCGACCGTGGTGCATCTGGAAAAACTTTGTAAAGTAAACCAAATTGAGAGTAAATAAGCTCTAGTTATTGAGCTCTCATTATTTCTTCTTCTTCTTCTTAAAAGACCCCTGAGGTTGCGACGTCTTTAGATAACTGAGGTACCAAAGACTTAAGGAATCACTCAAGCAGGAATGCTGGTGGGACTGGTACTTTTATCAAACTCTTATGGCGTCTCCATTCTTAGATGTGATCTAAGATATGGTCTGCTTTTGTCTACTCAAAGTTGGCGAGCAATTCAGTGTCGATGTCGTATCTCATAGGTAATTGGAAATGGTTTGAGAAATTCATTGCCAATTCACCGAAGGAAGAGTATCTTGAGTGGTCGAGCTCAATGTACCATTTCGCAGCACTCCTGATGAGAGTGCGTTGAAACAAACGCAACTGGAAGGAGTCATCTCTCAAAGAGTTAGATGAGCACCATAAATGGAAGGCAGTCACATGATCACCTGGATCTTCGTTAGGCTTAGCCTCAAAATTTTAAATGTCTGAAGGCAACTTGGTTGGCATAGGAGGCCAATGCAAATCGTGACAGATGGGGTCATTTAATAACCTTGTCAAGTCTTGCAAGTGCAGAGTTGCCAGAAAAGGTAATTTGGGTTGTTGATTATAACTAGGGAAAAAGGAACCTGGAATTTGGCAGGCACCAGGTTGCCAGCAAAAATTGGGTTGCTGACCAGGGTTCTGGTAATAACCATGGTCATGACCAACATACGGATTATGAGCTTGTTGAGACGTCATCGATTGACTCCCATAATAGGACGTAAAGGGATAGGCTTGCGTCACGTTCCAAGGATTTTCGGAAGGGTTTCCCCCTGCCGATCTAACATTCATAGGTGTTGATACTTGCCCGGGGTTCCATTGGATATGGAAGGGGTTTCCCCCGGTCAGAATCCCTTACAAGGGAACTGATCCTTGCCATGGATTCCAAGGTCCTTGTGAGGAAGGAATTCCTAAATTTTCCCCCTGTGTAGGAATAATACCCTTCATAGGATTTTATTTTCCATAACTGGGGTTGGCCCCCAACCAAGATGACAACTAAAGAGAATGCGTTGTTACCAAACGCGTTGAACAAAGAGAATAGTGTTGAACCTACCAACATGCTATAAGAAGGAAGTCCTTTACTACCTTCTCCAAACAAACTATAGTTTGCGTTCGGCCCAGCGGGGTGCTGGTGAGCACTGCCAACCGAAGGGGACAAAGGAAGTATATGACCCCCTCCATAAGGGAAAGCATTATAGGGAGTTGAAGTGCCCCACATGCATCCTTGTAGAGGAGCATTAGAGCTCCCTACCCCCAGTCCTAAATTCTGTAGAGTGGAGTAGGAAAGGACAGAGTTTGTATCGAAGTCGAGCATCCCATATGAGAATGGAGGGCATGTCTCACTCTGGGTGAAAGGAGCAGTGATCATCGCCATAGACGAAAGCATACCATTTCCCGAGGTAGAGGCGGTCAAGACCATGGGGGTCCAGACCAACAATGGTTGGTTAGGAGGCATAACACCCCCTGTGGTGATAGTCGTAAAGGGAGTATGAGAATTCCTTGAAGAAGTAGTAGCATTTGTCTCCATCACTGCTTGTGACACTACCTGACGCTTGTAAGGTTTAACCTGTACAATGATGGGAGTTGATAGATTAGTGATCAGAGGGTTATAAGGACCAAGAGATTCCTCTCCAAGGTCAAAAATGGTTGGTTCATCCGGAATCAAATTTTATCCTCTTGGAGATGGGTTGGGCTCAGTTTCCTATGGCCCAGTCACCTTAAAAGACCCTTGTTGGTCTAGTCTTCGCCTTAGCGGTGGCAGGGGTGGCTCCAGATTAACCAGTGGCAGGCCAAGAAGCCTTCATGACCGGAGGATCTTCTAATCCTCCATGGTGTGAGAATATCAATGACACACTAAGTATTTCTATTAACATTTTGAAAACCAACACACTAGAAAAATCTCCTATGAGATAAGACAAGCAGATCACTAGCTAGTTGGAAGAACAGTTACACCAGCCAACACTAGAGAAACTTACCAGTGCAAGTGTAACTCGAATATGAAATAACCCTCTGGGTATACTCTGCAAAGTGTGGCCCGATGTTTGCCCTAGGTACCACGGTATACCCCCGCAGTCACCTGTGTAAGTCACTAAGATAAAAGCAACTAGGTTATCAGCACGTGAACAGTCACCAGGCAGGTACAGTCAATAGTTGGGTGGACTGCAATGAGTAGGGTATCAAGCCCAAAACCTATCAAGGAGTTGGGCCCCAACAACTCCCCCTAAATGTTTACAAATTTAAAGGGCCCCCATTCGAATCTTGATAATTATGATGAGCTACAGAATCAACAATTTCAAATAGTTCCATACCTTGGCTTGCTTTGAAACAAACTTAAGACATTCACTATAGTATGAGACATGCATTACA
Source organism: Picea engelmannii (assembly GCA_009831015.1). Lineage (NCBI taxonomy): Eukaryota > Viridiplantae > Streptophyta > Pinopsida > Pinales > Pinaceae > Picea > Picea engelmannii. The sequence goes on from ML842045.1 coordinate 60,620, forward strand.
AGAGTATATATCAAAATTTAGAAATGAGCATAGAAATCTCAATTTAAACAAAAACGTTGATTTTTATCAACTATTTACTTTCATTTAAATTATGATTATGTGTTCTTTCTTTTGCTCATTAGCAAGTTTGACTATTTTGAATAAC
>ML842045.1:60864-71209 GCA_009831015.1 Picea engelmannii
CACTAGGAGGGAATTGAGGAGGAAGCAATTGTTCTTCACCTGCAAAGAACCATGGGATCCAACACACAAATGAATGGGTAAGGGAAAATCCCACTACATTGAGGTGATCTCAGATGATGAGGAGGAGGAAGATTTCAGCCATCTACAGAACATAGAGGTAGAGGCCACATGATAGGTAGAAGAGGAGGATGCAAGTCATGACCTTACAACAGATGAAAAGGTGACACTTGCATCCATCGACGGGGTACCTAAATTCAACACTTTTAGGATGAGAGGGGTGATACAAGGGTAGAAGATCTCATTTCTCATTGATGGGGGTGGCTCACACAACTTCATTGATTCATCCCTACTACAAATAAGACACATATCGACTATTGATTTTGAGGGATTTCATGTGGAGGTAGCAGGGGGGCGCACCATGCCTTGTGACATATACATTCCAGGAATGAATCTTACATTGGGAAAGCGTGATTTGGCACAAGATTCTATCTTATGGACCTTCCAGACACCAACATAATCCTTGGAGTACAGTGGCTTAGTACATTGGGTCCAATCACCACAAATTACAAAACCATGGAAATGTCCTTCATAAAATAAAATGGGAAAAAGGTGGTTCTCAGGGGTATGACATGAAACACACCGAGAGTGGTGACAACAAAATTCATGGAGGCCATATTCAGGAGGGAAGACATGGTTTATTCAACAAAGTGTAGAATATCAGTTAGGGTAGACAAGAAGGGGGGAACTCACTACTCACCAGAGATCCATAAAATCATTGACAGGCACAACAAGGTCTTTGATCCTATACCACTAGGGGCACCACCAGATAGGGGGTTTGAGAACATCATAGAGTTGGAGGAGGGTGAAAAACATTTCATCACCACTCCCTACAGGAACCCCAAGAAATATAAATATGAAATTGAAAAGGCCATTAAATAATTGTTAGACATGGGCCACATCAGGCCAAGTTCCAATCCCTTTGCATCTTCAGTGGTATTGGTGAAAAAAAAGATGGGACAATGCACATGTGTATTGAATACAAGGCTCTAAATAAGAATAAAATAAAAAATAGATACCCCATCCCAAGGATTGATGAACTATTGAATGAGCTCCATGGGGCTATGTACTTCACAAAGATTGACTTGCGCTTCGACTATCATAAGATAAATATGAGGTAGTAAGATATCTCCAAGACTGCTTTCCGGTGTCACTATGGACACTATGAGTTTTTGGTCATTCCTTTTGGGCTGACTAATGCACCAGCTACCTTCCAGTATTGCATGAATCTTTTGTTATAGAAGCAACTGAGGAAGTTCCTATTGGTATTCTTTGATGATTTATTGATCTATAACAAAACTTGGGAGGAGCACCTTCAACATGTGGAGTAGATTTTGGCTATCATGGAAGAGAAATCCTTATATGCTAAGGAATCCAAATGTGAATTTGGAATGACAGAGGTCCTTTATCTAGGAAACATCATTGGAGTGAAGGGGGTACAGGTATACCAAGAGAAAATACAATATATACTTGACTGGCCCACACCTAGGACACTCACAGAGTTGAAGGGGTTTTTGGGCATCTATTGCTATTACAAGAGGTTTTTCATGGGTTTCTCTCAAATTTGCACACCTCTGACTGATTTGACCAAGAAAGGGGAATTCAAGTGGAGCCCAGAAGAACATTCGACCTTTGAAAAAAAGAATAAAGTGATGAGTACATGCTCCGTATTAGCCCTACCATATTTTGCACAACCTTTCACAGTAGAGTGCGATGCCTCAAGGGAAGGTATTGGGGCAGTGCTTATGCAGAATACGCATCCTATTGTCCATGAAAGCAGAAAATTGAGAGGTCTTGATCTCCTCTACACCATATATGACAAATAAATTCTAGCCATCATGCATTGGATAAGTTCAAGCATTATTTGGTTGGGGAAAAATTCATCTTGAGGACAGATCACAACAACCTCAAGTACTTTCTAGATCAAAAGGACTTGAATGAGAGGCAGCATAAGTGGGTGAGAAAAATCCAGGATTATGACTTTGAAATAGAATTTGTCAAAGGGAAGAATAATGTGGTAGAATATTCCTTATCCATAAGACCATCATTTTATGCCATGACTGATATCTCATTGGATTGGAAGGCCCACCTTTTGGTGCAATATTCAAAAAACAAATTTGCATGCAAAGTGATGGATGGACAGGTACAATATGACAACTTTAGAATCATGGATGATATCATATACGACAAGTGCTGAATTTTCTTGGTCCCCGAATCAAACTTTAAGGCCAAGGTGCTACAGGCATGCCATGATTCACTAGTAGCAGGGAATCAAGGGTTCATCAAGACATACATGCATGTTCGGGAGAGGTTTGCTTGGAAGGGTTTGAAAGAATATGTGATGTGCCACATCAAGGAGTGCATAATTTATTAGGCCAACAAGGATGAAAAAACTCACCCAAGAGGATTACTACAACCACTTCCCATTCCAGAGCACAAATTGGAAAGCATATATATGGATTTCATCACAGGGTTGCCCAAGGCTTAGGGAAAAGATTTTATTTTCGTGGTAGTGGAAAGGTTGACTAAGTTTGCACACTTTTTTTCCATTGCCACATACTACAGTGAAACACAGGTTGCAGAACTATTCTTTCAGGAGGTTTTTAGATTGCATGGTTTTCCCAAAACCATAGTGAGTGATAGGGACAATAGGTTTATTATCACATTTTGGCAGGCGCTCTTCAGGTTGGTGGGTACGACCCTAACACCTAGTACCAGTTATCACCCTCAAACGGATGGCCTGACAAAGATAGTCAACAAATGGGTTGAAGGCTACCTCAGGAATTATGTGGCAGGGAAACAAAAGGCATGGGTTAAATGACTTCACTTGGGGGAATACTTCTACAACACAACCCATCATATGCCCATTAGTATGCCACCATTTAGGGCCTTATACATCTATGACCCCCTCTCATTTGTGGAGATTTCCTTTGGAGACAACGTGGCTCCCATGGTTCAGGACTGGATTGAGTAGATTCAAGACATACTCAGGGAACTGAAGGACCACCTACAAAGGGAAAACAATAAATAGAAGGTACAGGGAGACAAGCACAGGGTTGAGTGCACATTTGAGGCCGGTGACTTGATTTATTTGAGGCTTCAACCGTACATGCATGCATCCATTAAGATAAGTGGCACAAATAATCTCCAACCTCATTTTTCTGGTCCATACAGAATCAAAAGGAGGGTAGGGGCCATGGCATATGATTTGGATCTACCACAGGGCAGCAAAATACACAATATCTTCCATGTGTCGTGTTTGAAGAGAGCCATTGGAAAGCATATCACTCCTATTGAGGAATTTCCACCTATGGATGAAGAAGGTCAGTTGGTACTGATACCGGAGGAGATACTTGAATTCAGGGAGAAGAGTTTGAGTAAAACAAGCATCAAAGAATATTTGTTCAAGTGGAAGAACCTACCCATGGAGGATTCCACTTGGGAAGGGGAACAGTTGATCCAGGAGACAGGTCCAAAATTGCTTGTGGCAAAGAAATTTCTAGCAGGGGAGATTGTATTATCCCCCACCTCTTGATGAAGAGTTCCGAAGAGACTCAATAGTATATCCATCCCCACTAGACTATAGTCTCATGCATCACGGGGACAAATTTAAACATAAGACACTTCTTAAACACAACATTATATTACTGAGTTGACTTTGTGTGAAAAAGGGTAACTCAACGAAAGAAAAGAAAAGGTGAGTTAAGTTAAGAGTTAACCCTAAGGTTTAATTCATTCAATAGATGAATAGAATTGAACTATAAAATAAAGGGCATGGCGCACTTCTAAGGAATTCTGGATTATTATCATATTTTTCATTGGAGCTCTTGAGCACAAGTAGTTTTGAGGGTTTTGAGTCTAAAACCCTAGAGATCAACTCGACGATGAAAGATTCCACCTTCCTTGATCCAAGCTTGGTCCTAGAGGTGAAATAATCCTCCGACACCATTCTACAGTGTTACAAGTGTCTGATCTAGTGGCAGAGGAAAGCTAGTGCGCAACCTAGGGGGTTTCTAGCAAGGAGGGTGCACCACATTGAGGAGTTTATCTCGATCTCAAGAAAGGAGGGAGTTTCTTGGAAAAGGAGCATCTGAATTTTCTTCATATTGTCCCTAGCATCATTTATAGTCTATTTCAGAGGAGGTTATCCCAACAGTTTATTTCCTGGAGCTTGGCATAGCTTGGAGGAGAGAGGGGTGCACTGCAAGAAGTGGTTTCCTTTATTTGGTGGCCCAGATATTCATAAATCATCTTGATATTTCACCAGCTTGTTTGTATTGTCCCGATATATCATTCTGGAGATTTTTTTGGCAGTTGGAGGCTCCTAGAGGGGAGGATGGAATCTAGGTGATTTAGTCAACTAGGGGGGCACACACCAGTTGAGGTTTTGCTCAGTTGGAGGGGAAGAACTCGACCTTTCAGATTAAAACTTGGTCAGGGGGATTATACTAGCTTGATCTACATTTTGGGAAAGTTTGGAGGAATTTGGAGCACATGAAGAGGAGGGCCGAAACTTAGGGGTTCATCAACAGCCAGGGCATTACGCAACTCAGCCAGTTGGAGGGGTTTTGTAGTATATTAGATCACGATCTCATATCTTCAGTCTTCTCTTGTAGATGTTGGCCTTTGGAGGCTTGGATATTCTTCTCAGACAACCTTGTGGAGGCTATTATCATTATATTTCTTATTAGTGTATCAATGACAACCCATCTTTGATATTATTAGGGTTTTCTTCTAGATCTGCATATCTCTTGTTCAAGGATCTATCTATTATCTAAATAAAGGTCAGATATGACATTATTGGTCCTATAATGGTGTTATTTATTGTATCTTGTCTTGTTTATGTTATATTCTTTAGATCTATTGTTCCATTGCTTAATCAACATCAAATAAACCCTAATGCAAAACTCCATGAGTAAACCTGCAAACACATAAGCTGGAGTTGTATCTTTCCACTAGACTAGCACTTGCCTGATGGTTCTCTGATGTAGGAGACACTCACGCTGGTCCAAAACTGCTTCTGGTTGTAGCCAAATGGATCCTTCTTCAGCTAACTCTAGAAGGTTGGTTTGAATTTGGCACTTAGCTCCAATCACCTTCTTTAAGCATGAAACATGAAAAATAGGATGTAGCTTCGAATGGCTAGGCAAAGCTAACTTATAGGCGACTTGTCCCACATGCTTGAGCACGGCATAAGGACCATAAAATTTGGGCACTAGCTTCTAACAATGCTTGGCCTTGAGGGAAGTTTTCTTGTAAGGTTGCAATCGAAGAAACACATGATCCCCTTCTGCAAATTGACGTTCAAAGTGACCTTGATCTGCTTGTTGCTTCATGTGATTCTGTGCCATGACCAAATTCTCTTTGAGGGTACAGAGAATAGCCTCTCAAGCTGTAAGTGTTAGGTCAACCACCTAGACCTTCAAGTTACCTGGTAAGTATGAGAGAATTGAAGGTGGCTTCTGTCCATATACCGCTTCAAAAGGAGTCATGTGTGTAGCTGTATGGTATGAAGTGTTGTACCACCATTCAACTAGGGGTAAGCATTGAGCCCATTGATTTTGCTTTTATGAGGAAAAACACCTCAAATATATTTCCAAACACTTGTTGACAAATTCCATTTGGCCATCAGTCTGGGGATGATAAGCTGTGCTGAGATGCAATTATGTGCCTTGTATCTTGAACAGTTCTTGCCAAAAATTGCTTGTGAAAGTTGGGTCGCGATCAGAAACAATAGAGTGTGACATACCATGAAGCTTGAAGACTTGATACATGAAGATTTGAGCCACCATGGATGCTGTAAAAGGGTGTTGAAGGGCGCAAAAATGAGCATACTTGGAAAGGTGATCAACAACTACCATGATGACGGATTTATTTCTCGATTTGGGTAAGCTGGTAATAAAATCCATAGAGATATCCTTCCAAATAGTAGGTGGAATCGGGAGCGGTTGTAGTGTGCTTGGTGATTTGACTGTTTCTCTCTTGTTGTGTTGACACATGTCATATTCAACTACAAAATTACAAATGTCCTATTTCATACCATCCCAGAAAAAGGAACGTTTGACCCTGTCATAGGTTTTGGTGAACCCGAACTGCCCTGCTATGGGTGTAGCATGAAGCTTAGAAAGTACCATGGATTTAAGATTTGATTGTTTACTTAAATTCAAATGGCCTTTGTATTGAAGTTCCTCATGGAGCCAAGAGTACCCTGGGGAAGATGGAGCATTGGACTGCAATTGCTGGATCAACTGCGAACTTTTGGGATCTTGTAGCCATTCCTGGCGAACGACTTGGAGGCAATCTGGTACAATGAATGAAAGAGAAAAAATGGATCCTTCATCTTCATATTTTCGAGAAAGTGCATCTGCAACCACATTGTCTTTTCCTTTCTTATAAATGATCTCATAATCATATCCAAAGAGTTTAGTCACCCATTTTTGTTGTTCTGGGGAGGAAATGCGTTGTTCCAGAAAATACTTGAGGCTTTGATGGTTTGTCTTAATTTGGAACCGTTGCCCCAATAGATAAGGATGCCACAGATCCATGGCATGAAGAATAGCCAACATTTCCTTTTCATAGATGGATTTTCCCAGATTTCTTTCAGGTAGTTTCTTGCTAGTAAAGGCCAAAAGTCGACCCTCTTGCATAAGGACAACACCAATTCCTTTCCCTGAGGCATCACATTCCAACACAAAGGTGTTTGTGAAATCAGGAAGGGTAAGGACTGGAGTGGTGTACATGGCCATCTTCAAGGTTTTAAAATCTTGATCAGTGGCTGGAGCCCAAGTGAAAGAGTTATTTTTTAGGAGAGCAGTGAGAGGTGTTGCAATCTTCCCATAATTCTTAACAAACTTGCGATAATACCCTGTTAAGCCTAGAAATCCATGCAAGATCTTAAGAGTCTTTGGGTGAGGCCAGTCTTGCATTGATTCAATATTTTTAGGATCCACCCTAATGCCATCTTTTCCAACCAGATGACCCAAGTATTCTACTTCTGAGGCACCAAAAGCACATTTAGACTGTTTCAGGAAAAGTTGGTGCTGAGAGAGTAGATGGAGAACTCGATCCACATGAGCAAGACGGTCTGTCCAGGTTTTTCTATAGATGAGGATATCATCAAATAAAAATAAGACAAAATGGCAGAGAAAAGGATGGAAGACATGATTCATGAGGCTTTGAAAGGTGGAGGGGGCATTACACAAACCAAAGGGCATGACCAAAAACTCATAGTGGCCCTCATGAGTTCTAAAGGCAGTCTTGGGAATATCTACCTCTTTCATTCGTATCTGGTGGTAGCCCGAATGAAGATCCAGTTTAGTGAAGAATTGGGCACCACTCAATTCATCTAGGAGTTCATCAATGTCAGGAATGGGGAATTTTTCTTTGATGGTAAGTTTTTTGAGGGCACAGAAGTCAGGACATATTCACCAATAACCTTCTTTCTTCAGGACCGTGACCACATGAGATGAATAGGGGCTCGTTCTAGGGTGGATAACGCCTAAATTAAGGAGTTCCTGGACCATTTTCTTAATTTCATTTTTTTGGGAAAAGGGGTGACGATATAGATGGATATTGGGAGGAAGGCTTCCTGGTACAAGGGGAATGGAATGATCATGAACACCATGAGAAGGAGGGAGGCCTTGGGGAGTGAAAAAGACCAATTGATGTTTAGAAAGGATGGCTTGGAGGTCTTGCGGTACCGAGGGTGTCTATGTTGCTTGTATGGCATGGAGTTGGGCGATAACACCATAATGCTCCTTTTTAAGAATCTTTTCCATGTGATGGGAACTAATGATCTCAGGTGAATCGACGATGATTCCTTGGAACTTATATTGGTGTCCCTTCTAGTCGAATTGCATGGTTAAGTCTTTAAAATCCATGAGAATGGGACCCAAAGTCCTTAGCCAGTCTGCACCCAGCACAATGTCACAACCTCCCATGTCGATAGCAAACATATGGGATTTCAGGTGGTAGCCACCAATTTGGAGACACACATTTTCACAACAACCTCCACATTTCATGGAACCACCATTGGCAATCATGATTTGGAAATTATTGACAGCATCAATGTAGCAATGAGTTTCTTCGACAATGCGGCGATGAATAAAATTATGGGTGTTGCCACTAATAACCAGAATGATGACCTTCCGATGCTTGATGTAACCGATTAGCTTAAGGGTTTGGGGAGTGGAGAAGCCAGCGAGAGCATTGAGGGAAATGACTGGTTCTACTTTGGGAGGGTCTGAGGGAGGGGTTATGTCAGTGGATTTAGGTGATTCAGACATAGAGGGGGTTTCTTCATCTTCTTTCGAAATCTCCTCGGAGATGGCCATAAAAATCTTTTGTTATTTACACTTGTGGTCCGAGAAATATTTGTCGTCACAGTTATAACAAAGACCTTTGAGTTGGCATTCAACAATTTCAGCTTGAGTCAATTTTTGGATCTTTAGTGGAGCAGAGGGGGTAGTGTGATTTATTGGTTTAGGGTGAGGGATGGAGGAGGGTTTGTGGTTTTGAGAAGATACAACATGTTGTGATTCTTTAGATCTTTTGGTAGCCTCCACCCAACTCTCAGGTCGAGCCATGAGGACATGGGCCCGAATTTCATCCTTGAGGCCGGTGATAACACACTCTCGAAAAAAGGCATCAAACATGCCCTCTATTCTAAAATCCATGCGCTCAAAGGCAGCTATAAAGTCTTCCACTGTTCCTAATTTTTTCAGCTTTGTCAAACGGCCCAAATGGTTGGTGTCAGTGTCAAAGCGTTCATAAAGCTCTGCCACAAATTGTGTCCAAGCAATATACCCTTGATGAGAATTTTTTCTCCATTGACACCATTGCCAATGTTCTTGATCTAGATGGAGAACACCATACCAGAGTTTGTCCAAGTCATTTGTAATGCTATATAAAGAGAATTAATGTTACATTTGGGTTACCCAACCAATGGGGTCTGAGTCATCAAATTTGGTCACATCCACCCATGGAAGGCGTAGGTCACATTGAAAGTGATGGTTCTGCAAGGTATGGGAATGAGAGGAATGGTCACCTTAAGTATGTGGGGGTGAGGAAGAGGAAGGGTTATCTATAGGGATATGCAGTTTGGTGCAGAGTGTCGAAAAGACTGATTCAAGCTGGGTGGTGAGGTCTTGTTTGATTTCACCCATTGAGGATTGCATGGTTATATTGATGGTGGCAACATTGGCACTGAGTTGTTTCACTTCTTGTTGGGTCTCAATGAGACCAGATTGCAAGGTGTTGAAGTGAACTTCCAAGTCTTGGCTATAAGTATGGGCCATGAGGATGGGTGAACTGAAAAGGGGTGGGCGGGGTAAAAAAATTTTGCCGAAAAAATGATATGGATGAATGTGATAAGGGTGAAGAGATGAATCTAATGGAATAGGTCTGAAATAATGGTGAAAAAATATCCAGACCTTTTTTTTTTTTACGTTTGTTCTAAAGAATAATGCAGAGAGGAAATGTCCAAATGATTAACTAGAAAGAAATGTGTATTTACTTGGAATCCTGAACACAGTTGCATGGCAATAGATCTTGTCTGTTTTAATTTGTTTATGTTTCTGTCCCCAAGGGTTAGGTATTCAAGGGTTCTACAGACAAGGGTTTTCCTTGTGCTATAGCTCTCTGATATACGTATGGGGACCAACAGTAGTACTCGACCCAATATCTTAGGGCACTAACTAAGGAGGATAGATAGTACCCTTATCCATACTACCCGACTACCCAGGTACTAGAGAGTATCTTCCCAAGTGTTGTTCTTGGTGACACTATAATAGTCAGGCAACCGATTGGTTTATCTAAATAGGGCTTTAGGTAATCTAGGCCGATCCGTACACAGGTGCTGTGTGATGTGCTACCAGTCGAAGGTGTACCAACAAGGGTTACAAGGGTGGCCAAAAGATGTGCGCTTAAGTACCACTTGTATTTCCTGCATGTATGAATCCCTCAACCACGGGTTTATGCGCATAACAACAGATCTCTGTGGCTTAAAGACGCTGGAATACGTCTCTACCCTAAAAAAAATTTTAACTCGTACTTTCTGCAGAGGAAAGTGCTCTAATACCACTTGTAATATACCAGATATAAAATGTATGCAGAACATAAATAAAATGCTAGTAATGGCAGAATATCAACAATATATCCAAAACATTCACCACAATAACACTGAAATGATATAAGAATAACAATAGAAATAGCACTTTGAATCTGAAAGCAATGTTCACGAGCCTCTTCGAGGGGGAAACCTCCAGTTGAGCATAGCTCTATTACAATA
>ML842046.1:28996-40081 GCA_009831015.1 Picea engelmannii
ATGGGTTTCGCTTAATTTATTTCCCTCATTATTTTACCCCCTTTTCTTTTAAGAAGACTTTAATTAACACCTAGGTGGGTTTTAGTTTACGCCCTAGGTTTATTTTTGTAGGACCTTTTCTTAGGGCTGGTCAATTTATCTTAAAGATGTTTTAATTCAATTTTTCATTTGAGCAGGGCGACAATTTAATTAGGGGAGTCGTTTTAAGAATTTTATCGGGCGTTAAGGTCTTAGGGTCATCTAGGTTGTCTCATCATCATCATCCATGCGACGTTCCCTTCAGGACGCACTACGTGCTCCAAGGGTGCCACTAACCTCGTTTACTTCTGCTGTGCGACGTGCCCTTTAGGATGCATCACGTGCTCCAAGGGTGCCACTCGCTGACTTGCATTTCTTTACGCGACGTGCCCTTCAGGATGCACCACGTGCTCCAAGGGTACCACTCCCTGACTTGACAGATTGGTAGACTCTATAACCCCTGGAGTCAACACTCCGCCAGGTGAAATTGTGGGAAACTAAGGGCTCTAAGGAATAAGGCCCCCACCTTATTGCACACCCCTTAGAATCATCGTGAGCGACTGTCGCAGTCTGCCCTCACGGTATCGTGCATCCTCTCGAACTAGGTAATCGTTAACCTATAGTTCGAGCCACGGCGAGAGTGTTAGTAGGCTATGGCAGGGTTGTTGTCCACCCCTCTCCCTCAATATCTCTGGAACTCGTGTGTGGCCCCTTTACTCCATATGTGAGTTTGGTCGGCAAGCTATCGTCAGCCTGCATCATCAACCATCATGTCAGATCATGTCAACAACATATCATAAAATCAATAGCATATCATCAAAACAAAACAATATCACCGTAAATGAAACAACTCAAATAGCCCACTCCCTGACTCAATCCGGAGTCCAAGGGAGTTCCACCGATGCCTCTGCATCCTCAAGGTCTGAAACCCTGCACACTCAATGAAACTGAATCAACAGCACCTGTCTACATCAAAGTAGTAAAAACATCCTGCCATATAACTTAACGCATCATAATGAAGGAAAAACTTTTATCATCATAAAAATCCAGATCACTTGCGAGAAAGTGTCCTCAAAGAATAAGTTTTGCCAGTGCACCAGAGCGGGATGTTACATACACCCCTCTTGGTCTAAACTTTGTCCCGAAGTTTCTCAGTATAAATGTCGAAATAAATGTACCACAATATCATAAGTACCACAGTATCATAAGTCTATCTATCAAACAAAAATGGAAACTGTTGGTGCATATCATATGCGTCCTCCCAGGTCGCCGAGTGCGGACTATAATTGTCCCACTGGACCTTGACCTATTCTACCGTTCGACGCTGTAACTATCGAATGTGATGATCTAAAATGCGGACTGGATCAGCCGTGAGTGCTCCCTCATCCGATACCTGCAAAGAACTCATGTCAATCACGTGTGTCGGATCACTAATATAATGTCTCAAAACAAATACATGAAAAACATCGTGCATATGCCTCAAAGAATCAGGCAAGGCTAGTCGATAGGCCATGGGCTCCTTTCTCTCCATGATCTCGAAAGGTCCCACGAACCTAGGAGAGATTTTAGCTCCCTTTCCAAACTTTATCGAACTCTTATGCGGTTTAACCCGCAAGAAGACTCGATCGCTGACATCGTAACTTCGGTCGACTCGGTGCACATCGGCATAACTCTTCTGTCGATTCTGGGCTTCTTTTATCCTTTGTCATATGGTTTGTGTCTGCTCTTCCATTTCTTGGATCACTTCTGGTCCCACCAGGACCCTATCCTCAAGCTGATCCCAACTCAAGGGAGTCCGACACAGTCACCCATAAAGAAACTCAAACGGCGCCATCTTAATGGTGCTCTGGTAACTGTTGTTATAAGCGAACTCTACTAGAGGCAAGAATTCCTCCCAACATTTTTGCTGGTCCATCATGTACATGCGTAACATGTATTCCAAGGTTTGGTTCGTTCGTTCTGTCTGTTCGTCAGTCTCTGGGTGATACGCAGTACTAAAGTTTAGTTGAGTTCCCAAGGCCTCTTGGAAACTCATCCAAAATTGTCTAGTAAACACTGATCCTCAATCAGATATAATCTTCTTAGGCATGCCATGCAGCCTCACAATCTCACTGATGAAAACTCTCGCTATGTCAAGTGCCTGATACGTCGTTCACATCGGAATAAAGTGAGCACTCTTTGTCAGAGTGTCTACTACTACGAAAATCGAGTCGTGTCTTCTTTCTGTCAGTGGCAATCCAACAATAAAATCCATCGAAATGACTTCCCATTTCGATTCCGGAATGGCATGTGGTTGAAGTAATCATGCTGGGTGTCTATGTTCTTCCTTTACCTGCTGACACTCTAGACATCTAGCCACAAAGTTGACTATGTCGGCCTTCATTCCTTTCTAGAAGAACAAGGGCTTAAGGTCTTCCCTCATCTTTGTAACTCCTGGGTGAGCCATATAAACTGCTCTATGAGCCTCGCTCAGGATCAACATCCTCAACTCATTGTTTGCGGTATGTAAATCTGACCTCTAAACCTCAATAAACCATCGCTATCAAAAGAATATCCCTCAAATCGTGGTACCATCATAGTGTTTTGTCCTATAAAATCCTCGACTTCCTTGTACCAGTCATTGTCACGCTGTAAAGTGAGAATCTTCTCACATAGATTCATTTGAAGAGGCAACACCGAAAATATACGTGGCCTCCGACTCAAAGCATCTACCACTCAGTTCACTGTTCCCTTTATGTAAGTAATCTCGAAGTCGTACTCGCTAAGCAATTCTGACCAACGTCGTTGTTGCGCGTTCAGGTCGCTTTGCGTAAAAATGTGTTGTAGTCCACAATGATCAGTCCTTAATTCAAATTTTCATCCAACAAGGTAGTGTCTCTAGACTTTCAAGGCATAAACAATGGCTAATAACTCCAAATCATGCGTTGCGTAGTTTTCCTCATGCCTTCTTAGTTTCCTCGAAATGTAAGCAATCACTCGTCCGTCTTGCATCAGGACTCCACCTAAACCTTCTTTGGATGCGTCAGTGCATACCAAGAAGTCTACGTCCATGTCAAGGACCTTTAGTATCTGTGCTATTGTCAACAACTCCTTAAGCCTTCGAAATGCTTCCGCACATTTCTCAATCCAAACAAATTTCTTGTTTTTCTTCTGCAACTCCGTGATCAGACTTGCTATCTTCGAAAATCCCTCAACAAATCGTCGATAGTATCCTGCTAAACCCATAAAACTATGCACTTCTGTGACATTCGTCGGCGCAGGACATTCCATAATAGCCTCAACCTTGGCTGGATCCACAGCGATACCTTCGCCGGAGATGACATGCCCTAAGTAGTGAATCCTGGATTGATAAAAAGAGCATTTGGACAGCTTCCCATATAATTTGTGCTCTCTCAAACACTGTAGTACCAAGCGCAAGTGCTCGTCATGCTCCTTCTTCGTCCGAGAGTAGATCAAAATATCATCAATGAATACTTGGACGAACTTGTCCAAGTACTCGTGGAACACCCCGTTCATCAAGATTATAAATACCCCTGGGGCGTTTGTCAGTCCAAAAGGTAAAACAATAAACTCATAATGTCCAAATCTCATCTTAAAAGCGGTCTTAGGGACATCATCCTCCTTGATCCGTAATTGGTGATACCCTGATCGCAAACCAATCTTGGAGAACACCGTCACACCCTTCATTTGATCGAACAGATCGTCAATTATTGGTAAGGGATACTGATTCTTAATTGTAGCCTTGTTCAGTTGATGATAGTCAATGAAAAGCCTCCATGATCCATCCTTTTTCCAAACGAAAATAACTAGTGCACCCCACGGTGACACACTAGGGCGTATCAGTCCCAGGTCTAGCAAATCCTTCAGTTTCATTTTTAACTCTTGCAACTCCGGGGTCGACATCTGATAAGGAGTTCTTGCTATCGGTTCAGTCTCCGGTTTCAGATCTATAGTAAACTCCAATTCTCTTTCTTGCAGCATCCCAGGCAACTCCTCTGGAAATACGTCTGCAAACTCCTTCACCACCGGAAGGTGTTCTAGACCTTCAGCTACTCCTTTCTCGTTTAGTGCAAGGATTGCATAAAGCTTGCACCTCTTATGCATACTCTTCCATAACTGTAAGGAAGAGATGAACCTCAGAGATACTCCCTGGTTTCGTCCTACAATTACCCGTTCCTGTCCTTCATCGTCGACCAGGCTTAACCGTTTCATCTTGTAGTTGAGTATCGCCTCATGTGATTCCAACCAATCCATGCCGATCACAACGTCATAAGATCCTAAGATCGTGACGTACAAGTTGACCTTCGTGACAAACTCTCCCAGGTTAAGGGCACAACCCGTAACCTTTCCTCCGACCTTCTGTTTGGCTCCCGAAGCCATCTCTACAAAGATAAACTCATCCTGTTCGAATGCCTTTAAATTAATCCCTTTCAGCGTGCACCAGAAATAAAACTCTCAGTAGCACCTGGGTCTATCAAAATACTAAGGGTCTGGTCAGTGAAAGTACCTGTCGTCTCGAGCACAGTCGACTAGTGCTCTGCCTAATGGTTATTCACCGCTGCATGAATCCGATGGGCCTTGCCCATATCTCCCACTATAGTAGGTCCGACAGATCTGAACGCTCTGGTCCTCTCCACAGGACAATCGCACTGGTAGTGTGTCTCCCCACACGTCCAACATCCCTTCTTTGGCCCAGTAGTCCTGGTGCCCGAAGTAGAAGATGACTTCCCTCCGTCCTAAAACCCTAGTCTATTTTGTTGAACATGCCTAAACTGCTGCTGCTGCGGGCGACGCTGTTGTTGCTATTGTGGTCCTCGATAAGGTGTCCGCTGCTGAGGTGGTAGTCGTTGAGGTGTAGTGAATGTGGATCTCCTCTGGAAGCCACGATATCCCAGTGTATGTCTCGCTGGTGTTTGTTGCTGCGGCGTACCAGATGAACCCTGCCCAGCAGGTCTCGCTGGAGTCCTGGTCTGACGCCCACTGATAAGCTCCTCCTCTGCGATGAGGGAATTTTGGACAACATCGTGCAAGGTTTGAGGCATCATAATCCTAACCTTTGCACGCAGGCTGCCGTTAAGGCCAAACACGAACCTGTTGACCTTGAGCTTCTCTGTGTTTATATGCGGAGCATACCGGAGCAGCTCCATAAAATGTGCCTCGTACTCGGGCACCGTACGACCTCCCTGTCGTAATGCGTTGAACTCATTGAGCTGACGCTCAATGAATTCCTCTGAAATATACCTCTCCCGGAACTGTTCCTCGAACAGTTCCCATGACAGGTCTTCGATGGCCATGTTCAGCTATGGTAGGAGCGTCTTCCACCATAGAAGAGTGCCCCCCTTCAGTTGAAAGACCACCATGCAGAACTTCATGTTGGAGGTATAATCGCAAAGTGCGAACCACATCACCATATTCTCCAACCATGCTTCGGTGGCTGCGCCATCCGGGGCACCAAAGAACTTGGGAAATTTCACCTTCTCGAGCTCACGGTGAATGCTACCAATAACGGCTAGTGCGCATGGTGGAACCTCAGCAGGTGTCGGTGCCCTGGCCTCATCTCTGTCCAATCTGCTGATCAACGCCTTGGACATGCGCTGGAAAGATCTCATCATCCCCACAACATCGGCAACTGTGATCTTCTCCTGTCCAAGGACCTACTCACCTCCCTGGGGGTTAGACCCCTCAGGCGTGGATGCTACTGGAGGCGTCACGCCTCCTTCCCTAGCACCCCATCGTCTGCCTCCGCGGCGTCCTCTAACCATGATTACCTGTACACAACAACCAACTCGATCAGCGACAGAATAATCATCATAATCATGTCAACGAAACCAGTAGTGAATCCCAAGTCTCGGGTCGAACCCACTCTGATACCTTATGTAAAGAACCTCCTCGTTACGACAACAACTCTGGAACAGGTGAATTTTTTTTTTTTTTTTTTTTTTGTTAAGGTGTGTGCACGCGTGTAGAAGTATCAACACACTTAACCGTACGACGCCACTCGACAACCAACAAGACGCAACCATGATGTTCAGCACAAGAAGACTGAAGGCACACAATGAGTAACTGCAACAATACAACCATAGGCACAAGGCACACAAGACGAACACAACAAGCAATCCGAACATATCACAGTGAGAACGAACAATAGACTCCCCTAGACATAAGGCGTACAACTAGCAGTTGTAAGTAGAAAACGACACCAAGTGTTAAGTACAATACAATCATAGAGGGAGAATCCATCAGTAGAGTTTACTATTTCTGCAGGGAAAGCAGGGCATTTAATCTTAGTCCTCTGCTCCGGAGAGAGAGGAGGTCAGATAAACTCCTGGCCGACTGCTCAGGCAGAAACTAGTAATCTCCGTCAGGTGTGTCGCAAGAGTGGAACCCTGCCTTTAAAGGGCCCGAGACTCTTGATACGGCACCGGATTCTTGATGCAGGGAACAACACAGTCATAAAATTACACTCAGACAGATAAGCTAAGGCAACAAGAGGTGTTTATATCCCGCCTGACACAACCAACCAAGCAACCAGCTGAATCCTATCAAGTACAACATAAACAAGAATGACGACTACTCCTGTACGGAAGGCACACGACATGAAGGACTCCGACGAAAAAACCCCGAGTTCAACATTAATTTAAATTTTACAACTTCCCTCAAGTACTAACTCAAGTAATTCGGTGGTCATGAGTCGAGGTTGTTACACCATATGTGTTATTAACAACAATAAAATTTCCAAAGCACTGTCATGAAATATTAACCACCTATCATTTATATTACAGATATGGACCATGATTTTACAACTACAATACCTCTTACACGCTACAACCACCAAATGGTAACGGCGATCCGAGATAAAACATTCTATTAAACCTGAGGAGCTCTCAATCCGAAGTCATTTAGGATCATAAATTTTCATCGTTAATGCAATAAGTTACCTCATATTAGCCTCCCTTTTATGAATTACCCCAATATATGAATGACCTCATGTTGCATAAATAATTATAAAAATAACTTATGTTTATAACTGACATCTTATTTAGGGACAACATCAGTTTAACAATGACTAATCATCATGTTTAAAAATCTTCATATCTAAAATACCAACATCATGCCAATATATAGAATAACCTCACACATACAAATGACATCAGATTTTTAAATAATCCATACGACATTATAATTGAAACGTAATTATATAATTGCAACGATAATTAAAATGACCCTGTCAATTCCTCACAAATACCCTCGCATGACATCGGATTTAAAATAACCATATGCCATTATAATTGAACGTAATTTTATAACAGCATCGATAATTAAAATAACCGTGTCAACTCCTCACATGATTATTCCATGATAATAAGGAGAACAATCTTTAAACTAAAATTGTAATGTAACAATATATATCTATATGTATCGTTAGAAGACCTGGGTTGATATCAATAAGTAAATGGACACCCTTGGTATCATTTAAGCCAAAAACCATGTGATTTTAATTGCAGATAAAAAAATGCAACCCTATATGACAATCACTGAGTAATAGATCTATAAATCTGTTATGGTCCAGAATTTAATAAAAGGAGCAAAACTCAGCAAAATCGGCAGTAAGGAACCCGAACAGGAAGATGCCCATGCGCTCAGGGGTTCCACAGTCGTTGAGGGAGGGCGCAGTCATCAGTGACAGAGACGAGAAATTAAACATGGGGAAGAGGCATTGAGGAAAGCATGGGATTAATTAATTTCTGAAACACAAAATTGGGCAGAGATCAATTGTTTTAATTTAATGTGGATTCAATTACCCAGCACCCATCTAGGCAGAGAGTAAATCGCTGGAATTGTTGTAGAATCAATTGCCCATTCGCCCAGCATGGGAAATAACATTCGCTTAAATTACGGTTGATCCAGTTAACGATTTGTCCAACAAGGAAAGATCTTTTCGATTTGGTTTACTGTTGAATCCGTGACCAATTCATTCGACAAGGGAAGAACACGCAAAAGTGAAACACAGACCATTCAGGATTTTAAAACGCAGATCCAGGCCCAATAACATTAAAAAATGCAGAGTATTAAGCATGCACAACGTAGACCATTTCAGCAGTTTTAAAAAAACAAAGGATCCACGCCCAATATCAAAACGCAGAGTTTAAACATGCAAAACGCAGACCATTCCAGCAGTTTGAAAAAAAAGAATCCACGCCCAATATCAAAACGCAGAATTTAAACATGCAAAACACAGAATGCCCAGTTGCAAAAAACCGCCCCATAACAGTGGTAAATGCCCAAATAAAGTGTTTAATTTTGCCCCATTATAGTAAGAACGCTGATCAATATATAAATGTTGTTCACACGCCCAAGGGTCATTGAAGAGAAAAAATGCAGCTCATTAAGCATGGAAATTGCATTTCAAACGCCCAATATCAATTAAATGAAGCGCAGGTCATTAAGTCTTTATAACTCAGATCAACGCCCAAAGACCTCAATAAAACACAAGTCATTAACACATTTCACTTAGATAAAACAAACGCCCCCTATCTACAATGCATGCCAAAGACACCCAACAAATACATGCTTCTCATGGCCAAAGCGGTGGTAACAATTTCAACATTGCCAGAACAACCTCACAATAACAACATCAATAACATTAACTTGCCGAACTTGCCAGAACAACCTCACAATATCAACATCAATTACATTAAATTGCCGAAAGTAAAAATGCATTATACTTCACCAATTAAAATCATACCGTTGCCTTTCGCTTTCCTCGGACGACGTCCCGCGCTCCATGCCGCGTCCCGCTCGCCGACCGTAGAAAGCTCACCGGTACCCCCCAGCCAAATGCTAGGGGTACTCTGCTTCCCCCTTAGCCCCCCGAGCCGCAAAGGGGCCACACAAGAACCAAAGATAAACTAGCGTCTCAGCTCACCTCCACGGCTGAGCTACCACTCCAACACAGCTGAGATAAACCCAACTCCTCACAAGAAATCCGTCAAGCCACAATTCAGCAGCGTAATGTTATGCTAACCGTTTTCCCCCTTTCTTCCTTCCTTCCCTTTCTTTTATAGAAATTTGACACTAACCTAATTTCCTAAATCATTAATTAATTCATTTTTAATGACAAACCCTTAAACATTCTCCACCGTCCAAGTGTCACTCATCCCCCTGGTTCTCCAAAATTAATTCTTTTTAATAATTAAAAGACTCAATTCCCTCACTCCCCCAAAAATCACTCCTTAAATTACTCCTTAAATTACTCCTTAATCACTCCTTAAATTACTCCTTAAATTTCTTAAATTTTATTATTTAATTCTCTCTTGTTATTTTTTTTTTTTTTAAACCCAAAAGATAAATGCAGTTTCTAATTTTTTCAATATATATATATAATTCTATCTTTTATACTCCCACACTTTAATAAAATTTTATTTCTTCTTTATCATTTAAAGGCCATGGGTTTCGCTTAATTTATTTCCCTCATTATTTTACCCCCTTTTCTTTTAAGAAGACTTTAATTAACACCTAGGTGGGTTTTAGTTTACGCCCTAGGTTTATTTTTGTAGGACCTTTTCTTAGGGCTGGTCAATTTATCTTAGAGATGTTTTAATTCAGGTTTTTATTTGATTAGGGCGACAATTTAATTAGGGGAGTCGTTTTAAGAATTTTATCAGGCGTTAAGGTCTTAGGGTCATCTAGGTTGTCTCATCATCATCATTCATGAGACGTGCCCTTTAGGACGCACTACGTGCTCCAAGGGTGCCACTCGCCTCGTTTTCTTCTGTTGTGTGACGTGCCCTTCAGGATGCACCACGTGCTCCAAGGGTGCCACTCATTGACTTGCATTTCTTTACACGACGTGCCCTTCAGGATGCACCACGTGCTCCAAGGGTGCCACTCACTGACTTGACGGATTGGTAGACTCTATAACCCCTGGAGTCAACACTCTACCAGGTGAACTTGTGGGAGACTAAGGGATCTAAGGAATAAGGCCCCCAACTTATTGCACGCCCCTTAGAATCATCGTAAGCGACTGTCGTAGTCTTCCCTCACGACATCATGGATCCTCTCGAACTAGGTAATCGTTAACCTACAGTTCGAGCCACAGTGGTAGTGCTAGTAGGCTGTGGCAGGGCTGTTGTCCACCCCTCTCCCTCAATCTCTCTAGAACTCGTGTGTGGCCCCTTTACTGCATATGTGAGTCTGGTCGGCAAGCTATCGTCAGCCTGCATCATCAACTATCATGTCAGATCATGTCAAAAACATATCATAAAATCAATAGCATATCATCAAAACAAAACAATATCACCGTAAATGAAACAACTCAAATAGCCCACTTCCTGACTCAATCCGGAGTCCAAGGGAGTTCCACCGATGCCTCTGCATCCTCAAGGTCCGAAACCCTGCACACTCAATGAAACTGAGTCAGCAGCACCTGTCTACATCAAAGTAGTAAAAACATCCTGCCATATAACTTAACGCATCATAATGAAGGAAAAAGTTTTATCATCATAAAAATCCAGATCACTTGCGAGCAAGTGTCCTCAAAGAATAAGTTTTTCCAGTGCACCAGAGCGGGATGTTACAAAATTCGACAAATGTGATTTTTATCAAAAAGAAATACAATATTTAGGACATGTCATTTCCTTGGGAGGTATTCTCGTAGACTCGGAAAAGATAAAATCCATTATGGAATGGCCAGTGCCTAAGGATGTGGTAGATATCTGGTCATTCATGGGAATCATTAGATATTATCGCAGATTTATAGAAGGATTCTCCAGGATAGCCTACCCTATCACTTCACTGCAAAATAAAGGGACCAAGTTTAACTGGTCGCAAAAGTGTCAAGACAGTTTTAACAAGCTAAAAGAATTATTGACATCGACGCCCATCTTGGAGGTAGAAAACCTAGATAAAGACTTCACAGTATGCGTTGATGCAAGTAAGGAGGGACTAGGTGGTGTTCTAACATAGGAAGGGCACATGATTTGTTATGAGTCCCAGAAATTAAAGGAACACGAGCGAAATTACATCACTCATGACTTAGAATTGGCAGCAGTAATACATGCCTTAAAA
>WSFP011325912.1:0-40079 GCA_009831015.1 Picea engelmannii
GAAAACCAAAACCAATTGCACCTTAAACTTGAAAATGAAAAAACAACAATTGTAAAAACCATACAAACAATCAAGATAAACAAATTTAATCCCTGCACATGCAATAAGCTTTAGGTTTCTTAGTATTATATGTTATTTTGTACTCAATTTCAAAACAATAACATACAAGGAGCCGAGGACATGTGGAAAAATATATTTTGAGAAGAATTTGATCTTTGCATGTTAAGGCATCTATTACCTTCAATCCATGTGTTTCCACTTTTTCTCAAAATCCATGCCTCATTTAGCACATCAAGTAAGGACAAGTTATTTTGTATCGCCTATGGGCCCTAGGTCAAGGATTGGATCTCCTTTTCTCAGCAACTATCGATTATCTTTTTAATAATTATCTCTTAGATGTATGGGATAGAAAAAAGGGTTTGAAGATTTGAATTATTTTAGGTCTAGAGTTGAAACACCATTGCCTCCTTTTTCCATGTATTTATCCACCTTTGTTTCTCAAAAAACATGCAGAGACTTATCTTTAATGCACTATTTGTGAAAATTTTCATTGATTTAAGCCAACTTACTCCAATCTTTTCGAGATCGGATTAAGGTCATATAGAGTCAAAAAGAGAGATGGAGAACACCATTTGAAATCCCTCATTGAATTTCCCATAATTTTGATTCTATGCTAATATGCCACCTTTTTTAATCTTTCACGCTACAACATTTGGGGTCAAAATCCAATGTTTGAATCTACGTTTCCTAGAAAAAGAACATTTTTAACATTTAAAATCAATGAAAATGAATGAAATTTTTTCTTGATGTCACTTACCTAGCATTATAATAAGAAGGATGGATAAGAGACAAGTAATATGTCTCTTAATCAATGTCAAGTGTCCATAATCACAATTTCAAGTTTTTCAATATACCTAACGTCGATTATATGTTGATTAATCATTGTTTGTGGAAAAAAATTGGTTGACAAGTATTTTATACTTTTGATGTTTACCAAGGTTGTTAATTTCTTACTCCTAGCTTGTGATAATGTCACCTTCTAGCTTGTGGTCCTACCCTTCCTTTCCTTCTATTGGTTGAAGTAATTCTTACCCCTTGTAATAATCCTTCTCATTCTTGACCACAAAAATCAAATTTATATCTACATGCATTGTCTTCACACCTAAGTGCACTGAATAAGGTACAATGTGTTCCTCTCTTACGTTAACCTTGAATGTCTCCCTCTTTTGGTACACAAATTATTCATGATTACTAAATAATCCCATCATCATCCATTGTATGCCCTAAAACTTAGGCTGTATTCCCTACTTCCCATCTATTGGTTTGGAGCTACTTGAATATTGATCATCCCTACCTACCATCTATTGATGTGTTATCTTAATTCATGGTTATTTAATTTCATGGATTCATGTGAAATTACATCATTTCCTTGCATTAACATTCTTCCTATCCTTTCTAGGGAAGAATCCATGCAGACTACAAAACTCTTTTCCATGTCTAGCACCCTGAGAACATGTGTATTGGTAAATAACTACCTTAGCTGCTAAAAATTATTTCCCACTTATATTTTTAATAAATTCCTATATTTCCTATGGAAGGAAGTGATGGGGTTCACTATTACGGAAAACCCCTCTAAAATAAATGGTAATATATTTCCATCTTGATGAAGCTACACATGCTTTCTACATTCTTTGATGCATAATAAAAACATAATAGTTTGAATCTTATATATATCTACCAAACCTTTTTTTTATAACCATAATCACCCCTAACCCCTAAACTGCTAACATGTATGACTAGTAACCCTTATAAATTATGATACCTAATCCTTTTTAACTCATACAACTTCGATAAACCCTAACTCATTTTACTCTAAATATCCATAAGCCTATAAATTCTAACTTATATACCTTTATAACCCATAACAACTATAAAAACCATACCCTTTAATCCCTATAATCCATATCATCCTTTTTACTTCAAACCCTAATAACTCCTATCACCAATATCCCTTAACCTATATAACCCTTAATCCTTGTAACCCCTTGTGCCCATCCCTTAACTTATATAACCTATAATACTTATAAACTCTAACCACTGCCCTTGATAACCCTTAAATGCTAACTCCTATAGTAACCATAATTACCCTTTTGTCACCTTAATTACCACATAACCACTATCACTTCATTTAGCTTTATAGTCTATAATCAGTGTAAACCTTAAATCTCTCACCATTGTAACCCCTTAACACATAACCCCACTAAAATTTAATTTATAACCCCTATAATATATAACAACTATAACTTAACCCATATAACCACTAACACTTAACTTATATAACTGCTAATAATTGACCCTCAACCCCTAACACATATATCTGCAAATATTAACCCTTATAGTTCCTAATTGACATAACCTTTGATTTATATTGCCTCTAACCTTTAACCTCTAATTGCTACAGCTCCTAACTCTTAACCAACAATACTAATTGATCGCTACCATTTAACCTCTTACATCTATTGTCATAACATATATACTAATACATGTAATAATTAACCCCTATTTCTAATAATATCTATAACGTTTAATCCTTATAATATATATAGATACCTAACCCTAAAATTATACATCCCCTAACACTTATTACCCTATTTACCACCTCAATTGTCATTAGAACCCATGTAAATCTATAACCTTTGATATTTATAAGCATTGATACCTACCCACTGAACATTAATTTCTAACCCTTATAAATCATAACACCATGTCATATAACCCCTACCACTTACCCCACTATACATTAATTTATAACCCTTATAAATCATAGCAGTGAACACCTAGCTCATATAACCCCAAACACATAACCTATATAATCCTTAAGATATGATCTTTAACTCATAACACTTATATCCCCAATCTCCTATCGCTTATAGCAGTTAAATATTTTAGCAAAAATTTATCATAACCCCTAATCTTTAAATCTTAAAACCTATATCATTTAACTCTTAACTATAAATATCAGTAACCTTTACCACTACATAAATCCTTATACCTATAACTATTTTAATTCTTCAATTCTATAACCACACATTTTAGACTGGGGAGTACTTATAAATCTTAACAATATTTGCATGAATAAATTCTATACAATTCCTAGTCAAGAATTTATAATTCTTACTTAGTTAGGAAAACATAAATGTCTCATGATACAATGGTGTTGTACTTGTCCTAATGGTTTTTTCTAATCAAGTTTTCCAATTTTCTTGTAGGTTCAATTTTCCAAAATCTTGGATTTAGAATCTTATGTCAATGTGAAAATATCAATGATTGTATCTTCATTGATACAATGTTTTGCAACCATTGAAAACCAAATTCATAACCACTAAAAATGTTATTTCGGAAAATAGGGTCCTATAGCCACTGAAAATAGAGATCTGTAGCATGCTCAAAACATTTCAAAAAAATAGGTTATATTATAATAAATAATATATCAAACACTATAAAAAAAATATAACAAACAATTTATTTAAAAAAAAATCATAGCAGGGAGTACTTCAACAAATAATTGACATGTATTATCTATTCGTCAAGGGAATTACAACCACCCGTAACATTTTAATAAAACAAGGAAAATATGTAAGTACATTTATTCAATTAACACACATTTTAGAGTAGGGATAAATCCTAAACATTAACAAAATTTCCATAATCTAAACATTATCTAGTTCCTAGTCAAGAACTTACAATTCTTACACATTTAGGAAAACATAAATGTCTCATGATACAATGATTCTTTACTTATCCTAATGGTTTCTTTAAGAAATTTTTCCAATATTCTTGTGGGTTCAATTTTCCAAAATCTTAGCATTTAGAATCTTATGTCGATATGAAAATAACAAGTATTGTACCTTCATTGATACAATGTTCCGCAACCACCGAAAATAGGATCCATAACCACTAAAAATGTTATTTTCAAAAGAGGGTTTTGTAGCCTCTGAAAACAGGGATCCTTAGCATGTTGAAAATACTTGGGAAAATATAGTATTATAACAAAAAATATAGCAAACACTAGAAAAAAAGTATTTAGAATAGGGAGTACTTCAACAAACAATTGGCATGTATTACTTCATTCATCAATGAAATTCTAGCCACATGTAACATTTTAAGTAAACAAGGAAATAATTTAAGTACATTTATTCAATGAGCACACATTTTAGACTACGAAGTAATTATAAATATTAAGAAAAAAAACTATATAAGGACCTATGTAACCTTATTTCCATGCCTTGTCTTTCCCATGATAACAATTTATCTATATATTACTAAAAATTAATATTTTTCAAATGAAAAACAAAATGGTTCTATACCTAGTGGAATTTGAATCCATTGCCCATAAACAAAAACATTATAGAAGCAAAAAAAACTATATCACTCACAGTTTCAAAGTTGACAACCAATGTCGAGTTGATACCCATGTCGAGCTTGTTGAACACATCATGTGACACCAATTTGTACTAGTTTTGACTCATCTCATAGTCCATTGTTACGTCAAAATTCAACTGCAACAAAATCCACAAAGATTGATTCCCATTTGATTTGATATGCACGTCACAAAAGATAATAAATGTATAACAAATCAATGAAAACCTAATTATAAACTACTTAAGGGTTGCACTCATTAATTGGGTCATGATGTGGCAATTTTGTTACTACTTTAAAGTTCTCTTGGCTTTCAGAATGTTATATTCTCTACTGACGAG
Source organism: Picea engelmannii (assembly GCA_009831015.1). NCBI lineage: Eukaryota > Viridiplantae > Streptophyta > Pinopsida > Pinales > Pinaceae > Picea > Picea engelmannii. The sequence continues at coordinate 4,761 of WSFP011325912.1, forward strand.
GCCAACTATAAGAAGGTCAAAGCTCATATGGTCACTCCTCACTCATAACCCACATCACTCTCATTTCCCCATACCCAATTTAATTATAAAACAATGCACATACACATCATCATTGCAAAGAGGTGAAATTAAAATAAGAACATCATATATATCAATCAAAAGTAACACAAAATATCATAAAATATACTCATTATATGTCGATGCATTTCAATCATATGCCACACTTATGTCTACTACACTACTTTCTCCTGGGATTTTTTTTGTTTCATCTTGTCCATAATTTCAACGTTGTCATCTTCTTGTTTATGCTCTTCCACTCTTGGAAAATGTTATTTTTGAGAATGAAAAGTACACCTCTGTGCAAAAATCCAAGTAGGATCACCAACATGAAGAATAAAATAAAACCATTTATAAGTCATCTTGTTCATATTATATGAACATAAAAAATATAATTTATTATTGATGAAATGTTGAATTTAGTATAGTTCATTATACATATAATTATTATGATTAGTACCTAGTGTACTAGACATGGTGGTACTATCAATCTCTGGTTGATTACCACCAATCGCCTCAATAATGGGCACATCATCCATAACAACATCTTCATGCACCTGTAATAACATTTATAATTATTTTATAATCCATAAAATCTAAACTTGTTTATAGTTAACCATTCAAAATATATTTCAGGTATTTACCTCCACATTCACAATAGGATTATTTTGTGCCTCGCCTTTATTCAATTCAACCAAGGATTCATATCCCCCTTTTAAGGAAATTTTTAGATCCGTGGTGGGTACCCTACCGATCTCAAATAATTAGCTATTGGAACACAAAACAAATAATTTTGACTTAGATTTAAATAATAGTTGAGAAATTCAATAATGAAAATTTTAAATTATAATACTTATATATCTCCCTTTTACTTCAACATAGCCTTCGACGCCAATTTTATGCTACCAAACCTTGTCCAATATATCCTTTGTGGCCTTTGAGTGTTTTTAAGCCCATCAAAAGTTTGATGTGCATGTTAATGATATTTATTTGGTCATCCCAAATGAAAAAATATAAGTTTAATGTATGTTATATTATAATTACCTTTCCAACTTTCGAACTCTTAGCTTCCTTTTTTCTCTTTTTTCATTTTACTCTCCTTAGAATCCTCCACTAGTGCATCCCACTAGCTTTTGAGAACTGGTAAATGATTCTCATAAAGAAGGTAGCATACCATATTTGTGTGGTAGGTCTCGCACTCCATCTAAAAATACTTCCATGCCATAGAATAAACCACTTTTTGGTTGAATACCAAAAAGGTGCAATATGTGATTAATCAACTCTTTTTTCAAATTGACATTTTTGTGTTTATAGATAGTTCTAATTGTCGGTGTGAAAATACTAAACACTTTCTCAGTTTGATTATGCACTAGCATTGTGTGACTAGGAAATTCACATCCATGTGAATTGGGAGCATCCATGGCCAAGCCCACCTGATGTCAGACCTCTAGGACAAGGGAATCGAGTGAGAGGTCAAGGCTCCTAATTATATCTTGATGTCGAGCAAGAATTTTGCATAGGTTGCATGGATGGCTAGTGTCTTGGGCCCTAGCTCTTGGGTTCGGTTTCTTGTTTTCTTTGTTATATGGTGTATTGGGAATAGCTATTCACACTTGAATTATTGGGTTTTTCTCCACCTCTCTCTATTATCAGTTGATTTCCTTAGACATTTAGCTTTCTAGTTTTCCTCACGCAGTTTCAAAATCCCAAACTTTCACACTAAAGGCGAGATGTTTGTCATGGAACCAAGCTTAGGTGATAACTCTATCCCATGTTTGAATTGGTTTTCTATTTTCAATTTCAAGCTTCTAGTTGGTTTATTTGGTGCAACATATTTTTTGATTACGTCATGCCTCATAATCTATGATAATCCTAGCCTATTAGTTTCTCTACGAGGGGTTTTGGTGGCAATATCTTCCACATTTATGGGTTGTATCTATTGTGCATGTTTTTTTCTTCAGTGCTTGGTTTGGTCTGTGGGTTTAAGGACCCATTGTGAAAATATGGATAATATGGATGTCATGGATCTTAGGAGAGTTTTGAGGTAGCATGAGGATCATATTCAGTCAAATAGGGCTTCATTGTTCTCTATCACCTCCAAGGTGCATGAGAAAAATCATCATTGTGTCACTCGACGTGAAAATATCATGAACTTTTTGGTGCAACAAAAGATAAGGATAGACATATTATATGTTGAATGAAATATTCTTTAAAACATGTCATTGAACCTTCATAAGGACTCCCTCCCATCAACGTTCCACAACAAGGATCCTACAAGCTTTGCTCAAGCGGATCTGAAAGAAGATGACACAGTTCATCAATTCAAAGGGCCAATGGAAATCAAGTAGTAGCACTCCCCCTCCTTAGAAGTTGGTCAGGAAGAGGTCAACATTTCTCATGCATTTTGTTGATTCATCACTTTATGAATCTTTTGTAGATTCACAAAAATCCTAGGTCTTTTTGTTAAGGTGGAAACATGTAGGAGAAGTGGGAATGTATTTTTTGAAGTCTTAAGTAAGTTGTTCATGTAAGATAAAATATTATATTGACTCATGGATTTGAATAACTAAAGAAGACCTATGTACTTCATTGTTAGCACTAGCTACAACGTTTTAAAATAATATAATATTCTCTTCTTCTGGTTATAATGAAAAAAAACATTGTACATAGTCAACATGTGTGGTATGGAAATTCCATGTGGCCCGAACCCTCCAATGGATAAACTAACATTCTCCTACACCTTGAGGTCACTCCCTTTCCTACTTATACCATTCAATTCCTCTTTGTAATGACCATTGGATTTTTATATATGTGAAAACACTAATTTGCATGTACACATTCAAAATAGCAATTGAATTCCTTCCACCTCTCTCAAGCCCTTAGGTTGCTTCCACCTATCATCTCTAGCACCTCTATATGGATCTGTTATGGATAACTCATCTCCAACATTATAGGTTTGGTCGATACATCCTAGGGCATATTCATTGGCTTATTTCTACTCATACCTTGGAAATTTCAGTCCTACAATTGCAACAAAGGTTATATCATAGCTAGGGTAAGAAAGGTATCATCCCTCGTGATGGAAATAGGGTTTCTCCACTCTGCTTCCTTATGGATTTATATTTACAAAAATATTTATAATGTTTATTAATTTCATATCATACATATATCTTTTCATTGGAGATTAAGTCAAGTCTATTCTTGCAGGAATTCAGAGCTATATATAGGATATTTTGAGATGTGGATATCTCTTGGAGGCCTATTACAACTCTCATTTTCGGTATAGGGAGATTCATCAATTGTAGGTGAATTTTTTCCATTCTTTCCTTTACATTTCCAACATTTGGGTTTTTGGCTCATTGAAGGAATTGCGAGTTAATTTACCCTAGTTAGTTGGCTCTATTCCCTCATTTAACTTGCTAGTATATCCTAGTCTAAAATATAAGTGAAGTAACCTAATCATATAAAATCATAGTTTAACATTAACAAGATCCTAAGATCATAATTAATCTAGTGTTTTTCCCTCCTCTTTTGATACTCTCTTATATTACCCTAGAGCTTCTCATTTTAACCCTAAACTAAGTGGCAACTCTACTCTCCTCTCTTCCCCTTATGTGATTTGGTAATATTCCATTCAAGTCCTCGCAATGCATATTGTAGTAGGAATTCATTTATTTGCTACATTATGATGACTCCACTAGGTATTTCCCTTTAACCCTTCCCCATATTGAGTGAAGGCTCCCATATCCCTTTTCTCTTTTCTCTTTTCCATTTTTATTTGGACTATGGACTCCTCTCTTGCTATTATTGGCCCTCTCTAGAGCATTTTTAATATTTATTCTATTTCTTTCTTCAATAAATATGAATTATTTGGATTGTAAACAAGTTTTGTGTTTTAAGTAAAGATTCTTCCTTTTATTGAAAGATTTGTTATTTTATCTTTCATTTTTTTTGTAGAACTAATTCCCAAATTTTCTTAACGATGAAGTAATAGTAAATTATATTATATGAGTTATATATTAGGGTCTTATATTTGTTTTAAGCATTCATAGATAGCTGAAATTTTCCATCTTTCTATAAATCTCCTTGAAAACAATAAAAAAAGAAATACAAAAAACTTAAATCTCATTGAAAGGTTGTCAGACCATAAATCCAAAGGGTTTGTCTACACCAAATAGGAAAGAGTCTAATTGGGCCTATTTTATGGGTCAACCCCTTATTGTTGACACTTGTGTATTTTACCCCATCAACATAATTGGCGCTAGAAGGAGGGATAACATTGTATGGTTGATTTGGTTCCCAAAACATGGTAATCTACTAGCAACCCACATACTAAAAGTGAAACTCCAAATTCTAAAATATCTAGCGAACAACCTAGTTTTCATGATTTGGAGAAAATTGAAGGGAATATTGGTTCTGAAAGTGAAATCCCTTACACAATATCAAATGATAAATTCATTGCTTTGATATTAATAACTCGGGAATATGCCAAATAAATGTGTTATTTGACAATTTCTCCATTACTTCCTCAAAGAAGAAGTTCTACACGAAGTGTCACCCATACCCAAGATAGAACCCTAGTCCACATTATAAAATATCTAGTAGAATTATCACTTCAAGAAATATCTCAACCCTTGAACATAATTCCCCCAACCCCAATTATTTCCTCATCTCTTGTAACAACTAAAGGTTTTGAAAGGCACTCTAAATCTAAATCAAAATTGGAAAATTCAACAACTAGTTATGTATTTTTAGACATGGCAAATAATCTAAAGAAAAATCGACCCTAGTTAACCAAATATTCCTTAGCATTGCCAGGACAAATGCATAACTTACCTAAGCATATAGAACGCCTTTTACCCAAGCATGATTGTGATTTATTTGGACCACTAGAAGATCATATTAATAAGTTTATTTTGTCTATCAAACTAATAAATGTACAACATGAATATGTAATGTCATATTTTCCCTTGTACTTTCAAAAACAAATCCTCTCAACTTGGCATTTGAATTTAACAATTGGAGTAATAATGAATTGGGGTGATTTCATAAGGCTATTCTGAATAAATTTTGGGAAGATACCACCACAAGAGTATTGATGGATGAACTATTCTCATTAGTAATGGGTCTGATAGAAAGAGTTAAGGACTATAACCAAAGGTTTACCATAGTCAAAAACAATTTCAAAGAAAATACAGGATCAACACAAGAATTTTAGATTGAAATTTACATTAATGCTTCACCAACTCCTATTTCCATGTTCATTAAACAAGATGGAAAGAATAAATTAGCTCAGTATTTTGAGGAAGCTAAAAAGGTTGAATTTGAGATGATGGAGTGTAAATAAACCATGCCTCATTTGAAAAAAAAAGAGAATATCCAACCCAATAAAACTACTATTTTTCCTAGACCTCAACAAAAATCGGCCTCGATGTAACACCCCCAGTTTTAATCCCTATGAACTAGAATGTATTATGTCATTGTGCCTTAAGTTGGTGAGTCGGTAAAGTTGAAAAGGGGTCAAAGTGCCTAAGAATAGTAAGACTTCATATATATTAATAAAGTACATCATTGGCTGCAAGATGGACAAGGAAAAGAGATAGGGAGATATGATTCCACGAGAGCGGTGGATAAGTATTTTATTATTATTTTATTCACCCATATTGGTTTGAGTTGGGAGAAGTGGTTACATGAGCTTCCTGGGCAGGCCATGTGGTTCTTGGTTCTTGAAACTATATAAACCCTCTTTTGGGATGTTTGGGGGTTAATCATTCAATCACTCATCTTCCTCACTCTTGCTCATTCATGTGCTCATGGTATGAGCATGAAAATGAATAGTTGGAGTAGGAGAGCCATTGTGAGATGGATGTGAGGAATTATTGATTATTCCATGAGGGAATGGATTCTTGTGTGCATAAAATTAATGGAAGTTTTGAAAGAACTTTCCATAACTGATAATCCTTGGATTTTATAGCATCAAGACTCCCTTACCAGTAGCACTAGAGCCCTGGAGAGAAATGGAACATCCTAAGGAACAACATGACAAAGAAAGGGATTCATTTATTTGGGTTGTGCATGCTGAAGGGATAAGATAAATGGAAATTATGATTGTTGTTTGGTTGGGAAAACCAAAGATCTTGTTAGCTAACTATTTTGTGTAGAGTCGTCCTAGGACCCATTGTGTATTCATAGCCCTAGATCGTGTTGAATTTTCGGTGAGCTATGTCTCATGTATTTCTTTTAAATTTTATGTTAACAATTACTTGAACCATAACTATTGCAGCAACCAAGATCACAAGAAGAATATCCATGCACAAGTACACAAGAAGTATCCTAGGAAACCCTTCTCAACAGGGGAAGAAAACCCATCCAATCCTTTGCTATATTCCTCAAGAGAAAGACCTCCCACAGCATCACCAAAACTAGCACACAAGAGGGTGCTGCAATTCTCATAATTTCATACCACAACTTCTGAAATCATGAGATGACACAATGATAAGTGTGTTTCCTCAATGGGAATTCACCTTTATTTATATTATACTTGTCACATCAAATGATGTGTCTATTGACACAATAGGGTCGACCTCAATAACTCAAACTATAATTAATAATTTCCATATTAATTATCTTTTACATAAGTATTAATCACATTAAGGTGGGACCGACTTGTACCCTTTACATTACAATTAGGGTTACAGGAATGTATGACTCTTGAACAATATATAAATGGATATTACACACCCACTAGTACTCATCCACTAGGGGCACATCCATAGGGATGTCCATATCTCTGGCTCACTGCATTACACAGAAGAACCAATTCTTCACACATTCACATGTGTTCGTCCACAGACACATCCACTCAATAGATCTTTTTTCCCTCTGTCTCACACGGGAGAATCATCTGGAGTTTCTCATAAACTCTGTTTCTTAGAGGAGGCTAATACATCATATTCATTTATGTTCTCATGACGATGCACCCGACACTTTGGGATTTCACACGTTCACCTTGTGCTCAGCCACAGGCACGTCTAACTCAGCAGATCGCCTTTTCCCACTAGAGAATCATCTAGAGTTATTCTCAACTCTCTGAATGGAGGAGGTCATCTCTACATTCCATATTTGTCTCAGATAGGAACCACGTACCCTTCTTAGGGGATTTCTCTCAGGTTTGTAAGCTGGAGAAAGACTCACATAGCTGCAATGATCCACATCTCACAGGTTTGTAAGCTGGAGAATGTCTCACATGGATGCAATCATCAACACTCCCTCTCAGCTAGGGAGGCATTCTTCATCATGCCAAGTCTCACACAAATGTACTCTGAATTTTATCTTGGTTGGAGTCATCAATACTCCCTCTCAACTAGTAAGACATTCTTCACCAAATTAGTTTGGTGAAGATGTCTGCAATCTTCTCATGTGTAGGAAGGTACTGCATGTGTACGATTTTACTCTACATCATATCTCTGATATAAGAATATTTCATCTCATCATGTTTCGATCCATCAGGAAACACTAGGTTCTCAAGGATCTTTATAGACCGTTCTTGGTTATCATCATAGGATCCATCTCATGATCAAGTAAGTCTGTCAAAATCTTGTGAAGCCATACTACTTTTCACACTCAATGGTACATACTCTGCTTCTGTGGTATTCAAGGCCACAGATTTTTGTTTCTTGATGCATCAAAAAACCATGGAAAATTTCATGGTAGAACATCAACCAGATGTATTCTTCTGGTCCACTGTACTTTCTACTCAATCTGAATCAGCATATCTTGCAAACTCAAGTTCACACTGGAGGCATATGTCAGGCCATATCTAATTGTGCCTCGTGTATATCTTAATACATGTTTTGTTGTTGTCTAATGAGTATGTCTCGATTGACTCATGAAATGACTAAGCATATTCATGGCATGGCATGAATCAAGTCTGGTGTTAACCAGATACATTAGTGATCCAATCAGTTGTGGATCAGTCTTGTCTGAATAATCATCAATCTTCTTATTTAAATCCATCACGGTGGATTTTGCATTCTAGCATACTTGAACTTATTTAATATTTTCATTGTATATTTTCCTTGACTCAGAAAAATCTCATCAGTCCTCTGTCATACTTCTTGTCCTAAGAAGTAGTGCATCATACTCAGATTCTTCATCTAGAAATTAGAAGTCAAGGATTACTTGAATCCAGCAACAAGACTTCTTGAATAAGTTACCAAAATCAAGCCCTCATCATCAACATTGTAATGATATAGGTTTGGATCAACAACATTCTTGTTGAACTACAAACTCATCAATAATTTATCTATCTGATATATTTTTCAGCTCAAGGAAATTAGTATGGATGGAAGTGCATTGGGCTTACTAGATCAAGTGTCTCATCATGGACAACTCCCTCTGTTTGGTAGAATCCTCTGGCTATAGATCTCACTTTGTATTTTTCGACACTTCCATTAGTTGCATGCTTGATTTTATAGATCCACTTGGAAGTTATCATAGACTTCCCTTCTGGTCCCTGAATAATATCATATACATCATTATTTAAGATATACTGGTATTCTTTTGTTATGGCATATTTCCATACATGTTCACATCTTGCTTCTCTAAGACAAGGAGGCTCAACCTCATTGAAGTGCCTCATGACTGAAGAATAGCTCGAAAATATCTTTTGTTTTCTAGGGATGTGCCTTGAGAGGCTTGTATGTTTCTATGCCTCTTGCAGAGTGAGTCTAGGTAGGCCTTTTATGCCCTACTGCAATATGTCTAAACATATCAACTTGGAGAAACTGGATCAACTGGAATAATGTTTGTCTCCCTATGAACTGTTGAAGGGGGAGAGGGTATTGTCACTCTTTCTCAATTAGTTTGACTCCTTCTGAATCAAGTGACTCCCTCTTGAATTTTGAAGGATAAGCTTATTCCTTTGTTCTTAGCCTGCTTGTAACAACAAAACAAACAAAAGGAAACAAGACAAGAATATCTCCTAGGGGAGATTCATGACTACGTCTCTAGAATCAAAACATATGAGGATTGTTGTCACAGCTACAATACCTACTTGTAATGTAGCAACCTTAGAAATGTAGGTTATAGTCATGATAAGAGCAATCAAACATGGAGTTTCACTTCCTATGTGTTGTTCTTATGAATGCACTAAGACTTATATGGGTCCATGATTTTCACCTGGGGTTCCTTTATCCTACAAATGCCCTTATGACAATTATGCAAATAATATATATATATACAAGTGCATACCTGAGAGTGTACACCAATGGAGGTCCTGCTTATTTATATTGTAGCCATATGTACCATACTAGTCTCTGACGAAGTAGCACTTGTTGTCCCAACGCTTTCACAATAGTCCTTTAATCACATGTCAAAATTGCTTTGATGTCTCATCAAAATGAATCTGAAGATTGGATTTATCTACTCTCAAGATGGGTCTATACAGTGTTTAACACACTTCTGTAACTTGTGCCAAACTTGGCCTTTAGAACAGCCTTCAAACTAGATCCATTTGTTGTAGTGTTTAATTTTAATATATGCAGCTAAATCACCACCAGAACAGTACTCCATAACAAGGCCTTCCTAGTCAGTGGTCTGCTACAACAAGAACATGCCTAACAACCTTCACTTTTTATGCTCATAAAATTTAGTTTTTTTCTACTAGCCTTGGCCTGATCCTTCTCCTCTTGTAAGTCTTACTGTTTAGGGTACATGTCACAGGGTTTCTACTGACTTTGGCAGCCTTACGTCTCACCTCAGAAGGGGTTCGTCCCTTCTTCAACTGTTCGTTGTTAGGGTATTTTCACGGCAGCTTTTAGAGGGGACTCAGAACTAGCCGATTTCCTTACTATGGTTGTGGTTTTATGGCTGATCTTGTTCTCAAGCCTGTGGTCATCTTCAGAATTTGTCTTAGAGTTAGATCCTTTAATTTTACCACAAAATTTTTTAGGAGAGTCTGGGCTTTTCCTTCTAGGCCTGTTGTGTTAGTATGGAAGCCTTAGAGTGTTAGAATTATAGGGTGTTACCAACATGTTGTTAGGGTATTTCCATGTTAGTTTTTAGAGGGGCCCGACCCTTCGCCTAGGCTCCGACCTCTTTCCTTTACCACAGAAGCTTCTCCATAGAACCTTGGAAGGGGTCCGGCCCTTTTCTTCTAGGTTGTGACAGCCTTAGAGGCCTACGGTCAACCTTTTTCTTGCAACAGAAAACTCATGGAGGTCTGGCCTCAACTTTTTACCATTAAGGAGAGGTCCGACCATTGTTTCTTCATGCCAGGAGTAAGTTATTTTCTCATGGTTGCCTTCCTTTATTTTTTGTGGGGTCCGAACTCATTCCTTTGCAATGGAAGCAAGAGTTTGACAGTCTTTTAGGTGGCCACGATCTTATTTCATCCTTGAGAAAATGGTATTCTTCAAGATCTACTCTGATACCATGTTTAATTTTCAGTGAGCTATGTCTCATGTATTTATTTTAAATTTTTTGTTAACAATTACTTGAACCATAACTACTACAGCAACCAAGATCACAAGAAGAATATCCATGCACAAGTAAACAAGAAGTGTCCTAGGAAACCCTTCTCAACAAGGGAAGAAAACCCAGCCAATTCTTTTCTATATTCCTCAAGAGAAAGACCTCCCACACCATCAGCAAAACTAGCACACAAGAGGGTGTTGCAATTCTCATAATTTCATACCACAACGTCTGAAATCATAAGATGGCACAATGATAAGTGTGTTTCCTCAATGGGGATTCACCTTTATTTATATAATACTTGTCACATCAAATGATGTGTCTATTGGCACAATAGGGCCAACCTCGATAACTCAAAATATAATTAATAATCTCCATATTAATTATATTTTATATTAATTATATTTTACATTAATTATTAATCACATTAAGGTGGGGCCGACCTGTATCCTTTGCATTACAATTAGGGTTACGAGAAGGTATGACTCTTGAAAAATATAGAAATGGATCTTACACACCCACTAGTGCTCATCCACTAGGGGCACATCCATAGGGATGTCCATATCTCTGGGTCACTGCATTACATAGAAGAACCAATTCTTCACACGTTCACCTGTGCTCATCCACAAGCACATCCACTCAAGATATCTTCTTTCCATCAGTCTCACACAGGAGAATCATCTGGAGTTTCTCGTCAACTATGTTGCTCAGAGGAGGCTAATACATCATCTTCATTTATGTTCTCATGACGATGCACCCAGCACTTTGGGATTTCACACGTTCACCTTGTGCTCATCCACAGGTGCGTCTAACTAAGCAGATCGCCTTTTCCCACTGGAGAATCATTTGGATTTCTTCTCAACTCTCTGAATGGAGGAGTTCATCTCTACGTTCAAGCTCTGTCTCAGATAGGAACCACATACCCTTCTTAGTGGATTTCTCTCAGGTTTGTAAGTTGGAGAAAGACTCACATAGCTGCAATGATCCACATCTCACAGGTTTGTAAGCTGGAGAATGTCTCACATAACTGCAATCATCAACATCTCGGGTGTGACCTACTGTTGATATTTGGAACAACAGTGTCTATGGTTGGGAGGAACATGCTTGGTTTGCAACCAGTTGGTGGATGGTTAAATGAATGATAAGTGCTCTTTGTGTTTTCTTGTTTATTTATATTTTTCTTTGTATTATTATTATCTCTGAGATAATGTGTTTATGCTATGTATGTTTGTTGTTAATGTTGTGCATGATATGTTGTTAAGAATTATTTTATGATTTAACATGTTCTGGTTAATTGTATGCTTTGGATTCATGCTCTTGATTTATTAAAGAATGGAACATAATTTGTAATCAGTCCAAGAGGGAAAATTTAGAAGTACCCGGGTAATGGGTATGTTTCATATCAGTATTCGAGTAAATCGTTTTGGATTTGTTGTTATAGGTATGACAAAGTGGCATTCAAAATATTCTTGAAGGGAATTTTGAGGTAGTGTGGTTGGGTACATTACAAAGTATTATCAGAGCTGTAGGTTACAACATCGAGCCTTCAAGGACCAGCTACTAGACTGAGTTTTTCTTTTGAAATTAATTATCTTGCTACAAGACAAAAGTTGTTTTCATGATGATTTTTCTTTTGAAGGAAATTATATTTCTATGGAACAACGTCGGAGAGGAGGATTTTGTAGTTCAACACTATATTTCTAACCATAGAAACCATGTGCATGTGAATCCTCATGGCCTTGGAATTTCATTGAGCCCTCTCTTGAAATATTTGGCCATCAGAATCAACAAATCTGCCTTCCATGAAGACCATGCACAGTTATCATCGATTTAATCTCTGTGTGGAATCTCCACCATAGATCTGTGATATGCTCATTTGTTTTATCCCGCATGCAAGGGGAAGAGCTTGAGTGAATGGTTTATAATGAAAAAGGAACCTTACATTACTTGTGTGTGATAAAGGAATCCACAGAACCTTTCCAATTTTTCACATGTAACTTTTGGCCATCGAGACCCATGAGAAAAGCATGTTCACCAGATCAAGGCTGACTAAAAGGGAGCTGCATGGAAGTTGCATGGGGAACTTAGTGGTTCAGTGGCCCAGTAGTCGGATTGGACCGGAGTAAATTGGGGGAGCTAGATAAAAGAATTTTTTGGGGCATCTGGTGGTTAGATTGAACCAAAGTTGACCAAGGGAGCCAGATGGAGGTTGCGTAGGGCACCCAGTGGGATGGTAGACTAGATCAGAGTTGTTTATAAGGGTTATATGGAATTTGCACTTGGTGACCAAACTAGAATGGATTCGGGAATAGGAATATGGAAGTTGAGTTGGTGCGATGATGCCATGTCATATGCATGTCAATTCCACGTCAACAAATTGCCACATAGGCAAGACTATGCATAAGTCTAAAAAAAACTAAGCCCGGAGCCATTTTCTTAATTTGGCTATAATTGGAGTAGATTAAATCAGATCAAGATGAAACTTATGGGTTTTTTCTGCAAAGATAACATCTAAAAAAGTGTCAGATACAACCACTGTCAATTTCGGCTTGAATTTTTCAGAAATTGCAAAATAGTAGTTTTTAAAGATCTGGATCTAGATTTATTGGCAGAGATCCAAATTAAGTTAAAATTCTTGGAGAAAGTCTAGAAAGTAGACATGGAAATAACCCATGAAGGAATTGAATAAATTCTAAGGGGATTGGAATGGGGATGCTAAAATAGAGCAAAACCCACTATTTTGGGCCATATTTTGGGGATTTTTTAGATTTTCACAAGAGGAAAAGTGACCCTAGATCGCAAAACTAGAAAATTTTATTTACTCGACATTTTATATACTTTTCAAGAAAAAAAACTTTGGCATAATCATTTTTTTTCCAAAAGTGCACAAATTGAGAGATAGCTAGTTTTGCAAAAAAAAACCAAGCCTAGAAAAAAGGGTGAAAAAAGGACAAAGTTGTCATTTCCAGATTGTTACAGTTTTAAACTAGAGCATCAAATTGAAAATATAAGAGTTGTTATGAATTCCTTGTCATTATTTTTATCTATGTCTCATACAAAAGTTTCTCTTGTTCTTGACATGTTTTCTTCTGCAATTGATAGAAGTTGGCCTTTCAATAAAATTACACTAGTGGAGAAAATGCACAAATGGGGTGAAAATGAATTTTTCAGGAAGCCATAAATTTCAGCTCAGAGATTGGATTGGGAAATAAGAATAGTGATGTAGGAGAATCCTTGGGCTCAGACAATTCACATCACCCAAAAATATTTCCATTCTGCAAATAGGAAATAAGTCAAATAAGGATTGTGTTAGTGGTCCATTTTATTTAGTAAGTTTGTTGTAAATTTGAATTTTTGATTACTCCTGCAGCTACTCTTACGATGTTGAAACCTGTGATAAAAATTGTGTTGAAACACGTGCTGAAACTCATGCCGAAACACGTGTTGAAACTCGTGTTGAAACACATGCTGAAACTCGTGCTGAAAATTGTGTTGAAACTACCATGTATAGAGAAATTTTAAATGTGTCATGTTGAAACACGTGCTAAAAATCATGTTGAAACTTGTGTTGAAATACGTGCACATAATAAAATTTTATAAGTGTCACGATATTTCTTTATTTGCAACACTTTGGTCGTATGCATTTGATTTTTCCACGCTAGTATGCATTCATGATGAGTCACAGCTACCGTTAGGTAAAAGAACTCGGGGCTAAAGGAAAAAACATGACCCGAGGCCAAAAGGAAGTTGAAGCAATCCGTAAGACAGAGAGATGGTTTGGGAAACAAATTTTTCTTGGAGGGAAGGAAAATCGTTTCAGAGCCGAGGAGGAGTTTTAAAAATAAATGGAGCGCGAATTTGAAGGGGTTGGTGAACCACAAAGAAAGGAAATCGTAGAAGGTGGACTGGAGAGAAAGATTCTAGATTGGGTGAGAACACAAGAAGGGAGAAATAGAATCTCAGCCCATACATGCAGACCATTACCCTCTGGACGATTTCGTAGTGGTTTTCATCCATGCAAGGAGCAATTCATGGGGTTTTTTAATTACATGCTCGATGTAATATAGAAATATGTTCTTTTCATTGAATTAATAAATGAATGGTATTGAAATTCGTGGGTTTTCGAGTGTTTTAGTTTCCAGTGGATTCCTCGTTATTTGGAAAAAGTAATTTTGTTTTGTTTTTCCACTGCAATTCTGGAGCAGGGTGTGTGTTGTAATTGTGTGTGTGTTGCAACCCAGTTACCTCTACATTATGTGGTATCAGAGCTCGATTCTACTCTGGGATTAACATCTAATCTGCTTCTGTGAGATACGGTACAAAATACTTGTTCGTGGTGGTTGCTCAACAAGAGTATTGGAAGTCAAGTTGGGTTACAGAACTGTGTGAGGTCTATGGATGTTGGTGAGACACCTACAACTTGAAGGAATGTCGTCACGAAGGAGAGGAGCAGGAAGGGGAGGTGTAGGAAATCGAGAAATAGAAAATTTTAGAAGAAGAATAGAGGAATTGGAAAATTGTAGGAATGGAGATGATGAAGTATACTCATATCCAGAAGAAGAAATCAAAGATG
This sequence comes from Picea engelmannii, assembly GCA_009831015.1. NCBI lineage: Eukaryota > Viridiplantae > Streptophyta > Pinopsida > Pinales > Pinaceae > Picea > Picea engelmannii. The sequence goes on from WSFP011325912.1 coordinate 19,864, forward strand.
AACGGGATGGCGATGAAAGAGACCCATCAGCTAGACTGATTTCTTATTTGAGTAACAGGGTAGTGCAAAGGTTGAGGTTTCTTGTTATGACATGGTAGTCTGAGAGTTGATGTTCTCATTAACTGGATTGGAGAACTCGAAATATACTTCGAGTATGAAAATGTTCAGAATCCAAATCAGGTAAGATTTGTTATTATGAAGCCGAAAGGCCATGCAACACTATGGTGGGATATGTTGTAGAAGGATAGAGTGAATAATCAATTGGAGAAAATTAGAACTTGGATAAAGATTGTTACCAAGATTAAAGAGAAAATTATTCTTGTTGATTACCAACAGAATTTGTTTCGACAAGTCCAAAACCTTAGAGAATGGGAGACATACGTTCAAGAATACACTAAAGAGTTATTTAGGTTGTCACTCAAAGAAGGCATCAAAGAACTAGAATTCCAACAAGTTGCAAGGTATGTAAATGGGTTGAAGTTTTTGATTCAAGATGAAATGAGCACACACTATTTCCACACCGTTGATGAAGATTATCAAGTTTCCTTGAAGGTAAAAGAAAATATTGAGAGGAAAACACAACCTAGAGGTAGATGAAGAGGTTTTAAAGGATGAGGTAAAGCAGGGACTACTAAAGGCAGTGAAAAGGAAGAAGAATATGCCAGTGGTCAAGGTGGAAAAGGAGGAAATGGAGCTGGTGGAGGCAAAGTATTCAGAAGAGGAAAGGGAAGATATGTAATCACTTATTATCACTATGGTGTAGAGGGACACAAGAAGTTTGAATGTCCATAAAGGAAAACTTCAGGGAGAAGAGGTGAAGCATGGGCACAAGTCACACAGGCTGACAAAGCTTCAATATTTGGATAAAATGTGACTGTTCTTCAGCAAGAACAAGGTGAGAATTTGTTGTTCCAAAGAGTGTTTCTTAAATCTGAACAAAATGAGGTGAAGGAACTAGAACATTGAAAGAATGTTTTTAAAACAAAATGCAAGGTTCAAGGAAAATGGTGTAACCTCATTATAGATGGAGGAAGTACAGAAAATTTGGTATCCACTGAAGTCATGAACAAACTGAACTTGACAAGGTTGAACCATTCGAACCCTTACCATGTTTATTGGTTGAACAAGGGACAACATGTGACTGTGACTGAGCATGTGACTGTGACTAAGCAATGTTTATTGAATTTTCAAATAGGGAGTTTTCAGGAGCAGGTGTTATGTGATGTGATTGAGATGGATCTATGTCACATACTCTTGGGAAGACCATGGTTGTTTGATCGAAAATTTCACCATGATGGTAAGGAAAACACATATGAGTTCAAGAAAGATGGACAACGATATAAATTAACACCAATGTTGGAGGATACAGTAGTAACAATAAGAAATTGTGTTGATATAAACACAAGTAGCAGTAGGATCATGCTATGTTCTACTAAATAATTCTTGCAGGAAGAAAAAAATCAACATTTTGTTTAGCAGTGATTCTAAAAGAAGTGAAAAGTGTAGAGGAGACAAATGTTATACCTACAGAAATAAATTCCTTGTTGGATGAATTTAAGGATATTATTGCTAATGATCTGCCAAAAGGATTGCCTCCAATGAGAAGTATTTCTCATCAAATTGATTTAATGGATGGATCAAGTTTACCTAACAAAGCGCCTTACAGGATGACTCCATCATAGAGTGAAGAAGTGAATCGACAAGCGCAAAAATTGCTTGTCGGAGGGTTAATTCATGAGAGTTTGAGTTTGTGTTTAGTACCAGAAGTATTGACTCCAAAGTAAACAGGGGAATGGTGAATGTGTACTGATTCATGTGCTATAAACAAGATCACTATCAAGTATCGGTTTCCATTTCCCATAATGGATGACCTTATGGATTGCCTGAGTGGTTCAGAATATTTTTAAAAATTTGATTTGAAGAGTGGTTATCACCATATTCGAATCAGAGAAGGTGACGAATGGAAGAAAACATTCAAGACGAAAGATGGACTATTTGAATGGTTAGTGATGCCATTAGGGTTGACTAATGTGCCCAACACGTTCATGATATTGATGAACGAAGTATTGAATCCATTTTTGGGTAAGTTCTTGGTTGTATATTTTGATGATATATTGTTTTTAGCAGGAATAGAACAAATCATGTGGAGCATGTGAGAGTAGTACTACATCGCTTGAAAGAAGAGAAATTGTTGATAAACCTGAAAAAGTGTACATTCATGCAACAAGAATTAGTGTACCTGGGTTTTGTGGTTTCAAAGGAAGGACTAAAAATGGATCTTGAGAAAGTGAAGGCTATCCTTGAATGGGCAACACCGAGATGCATATTTGATGTAAGGAGTTTCCATGGATTTGAAGGCTTTTACAAGAAATTTATTAGGAACTTTAGCCAAATATGTGCACCTTATATAATGTATGAAGAAGGGAGTGTTTCAATGGACTGCAGAAACAAAGAATTCATTGGAAGAATTGAAGAAGAGAGTAAAAACACAACCAATATTAGCATTACCAAATTTTAATAAAGTTTTTCAAGTTGATTGTGACACAAGTGGAATAGCAATTGGAGCAGTTATAAATCAAGAAGGAAGACCCATTGCATTTTTCAACGAGAAGTTGAACGAGTCCATAAAGAAGTATTATGTTTATGATCAGGAATTTTATGTTATTATGCAAGCTTTGAAGAAATGATAAAATTATCTATTGTCGAAAGAGTTTGTCTTGTTCATGGATCACAAAGCTCTGCAGTACATTAAAATCCAAGGTAAGTTGAATCAAAATCATACTAAATGGGTAAAATTCTTGCAAAGTTATTCTTTTGTGTTGAAACACGGGTCTGGGAAGTCCAATAAGGTAGTTGATGCATTAAGTTGGAGGATAGTGTTACTCAATACCATATTGGTAGAAGTGGTAAGACTGAATTGTCTAAAGACATTGTATGAAGAAGATTCAAATTTCTCATAAGCTTGGAAAGCATGTAGGGAGCCTTGGAGTTTAGACAAAACACCATATCTGGACTACCATATCTAGGAGGGTTTTTTTTTTTTAAATCAACAATTGTATATTCCCAGAAGTTCCATATGGTTGAATCTCATTAAAGAGTTACATAGTGGTGGTTTAGGAGGACATTTTGGGATGGATAAAACCGCAACCTTGGTGAAGGAGAGGTACTTTTGTCCCATATTTAATAAGGATGTTCGAAATTTTTTTGAAGGTTGCAGGATCTGTCAACTAGACAAAGGAAAATGTTAGAAAACGAGACTCTATACTCCATTGCCAGTACCCAAAGGACCTTGGGAGGATATCAGTATGGATTTTGTCTTAGGATTTCCTATGACTCAAGAAAACATGATTCATCAATGGTAGTGGTGGATAGATTTTCAAAAATGCACACTTCATATCATGTAAGAATACTAGTGATGCTAGTGAAGTATCTGCATTGTTTTTCAAAGAAGTGGGCAGATTGCATGGATTTCCACGGAGTATTACTTCAGATCATGATACCATATTTATTGGGAATTTTTGGAGGACACTCTGTTAGGCTCATATTTTTTGTACAGTTAAACGTATCATCCGCAAATGGACGGTCAAACAAAAGTAGTGAACATGAGTCTAGGAAATTTGTTGAGAAGTTTAAGTGGGGAGAATCCTAGTCAATGGGATTTGGCATTGGCCCAAGATGAATTCACATATAATGATTCGGTGAACATATCTACAAGAAAGAGTCCATTTCATTTTTTTATGGAAGGTCTTCAAAAGGTGTGGTATATTTGGTTGCATTTCCATATTTGTAAGGTAAGAAGAGTGATGATGTGAATGATTTTGTGGACAATATGCATGAATTGCAAGAATAGGTAAAGAATAAATTTTAGACCAGCAATGACAGTTATAAGCAAAGAACAAATCAACATAGAATACAAAAGGTATTCCAAGAGGGTGACTTGGTCATGGATCACTTGAGGAAGGATCGATTTCCTTGAGGCACATATAATAAACTCAAGTACAAGAATATAGGTCCATGTTGAATTCTAAAAAATATCTCTGATAATGCTTATTAGCCGGAACTTCCGGAGAAATTTGACATATCTCCTACATCCAATGTTGTTGACCTCTATGAGTTTCATGAAGGGGATAGAAGAGCATTTGAAGGTACTCTCAGCGAATGGAAACAACATCTAACAATTAATTATAAGGAGTAGATTGAATAAATTCTTGCTACTAGAATTGGTAAGAAGACTCGCTGGAAGGAGTACATGGAATATTTGATCAAGTGGAAGAATCAAGGAGAAAAATATGCATCATGGGTGAATGAAGATCAGTTAACACATGTGCAAAAATCTTGACTTCAATAGTGATCTGCACATGAGCTGGAGCTCATGTTTTTCTTACCAGGGGTGTCTCATGCAGGAGCATCCTTGGGCTCGGGCAATCCACATCACCCAAAAATATTTCCATTCTGCAAATAGAAAATAAGTCGAATAAGGACTATGTTAGTGGTCCATTTTATTTAGTCAGTTTGCTATAAATTTGAACTGTTGATTACTCCTACATCTACTCTTGCTATGTTGAAATGTGTGTTGAAACTCGTGTTGAAACTGCCATGTAGAGAGAAATTTTACAAGTGTCATGCTGAAACACATGATGAAACTTGCATTGAAACACGCACACATAATGAAATTTTACAAGTGTCACGATATTTATTTATTTGCAACATTATGGTTGTATGTAGTTGATTTTTCCACACTGGTATGCATTCATTATGAGTCGCAGCTACTGTTAGGCAAAAGAACTCACGGTTAAAGGACAAAATGTGACCCGAGGCCAAAAGGAAGTTGAAGCAATCTAGAAGACAGAGAGACAGTTTGGGTAACAAATCGTTCTTGGAGGCAAGGCAAATCGTTTTAGATCCAAGAAATACTTTTAAAAATAAATTGAGCTCGATTTTGAAGGGGTTGGTGAACCACAAAGCAAGGAAATCGTAGAAGGTGGACTGGAGAGAAAGATTCCAAATTGGGTGAGCACATAGGAAGGGTGAAACAAAATCTCATCCCATACATGCAGACCATTACCCTCTAGACAATTGCGTAGTGGTTTTCAGCCATGGAAGCAACAATTCATGGAGGTCTTTTTAGCCCAGGCTCGATCTAATATTGAAATATGTTCTCTGCATTGAATTAATAAATGAATGGTATTGAAATTCGTGGGTTTTCGAGTGTTTTGGTTTCCAATGGATTCCTCATTATTTGGAAAAAATTATTTGTGTTTTGTTTTTCCATTGTACATTCTGTAGTAGGGTGTGTACTATAATTGTGTGTGTGTGTGTGTGTTTCAACCCAGTTACCTCTGCATTAAATAGTCATTAGAAAGTTGACTCAGAGGAGACTAACTTGGAATTAGTATAATTGGGAGAAATATGATATAATTCTTCATGAATTGAGCAGAAAAAAGACCTGTAGCATTAATTGACAAAATTTCTATAATATGTATGATTCTAACAAAAATGGTTTCTTGCACACTTTGCAAAATTAGAGGTATAATTAGATAAGATCAAGCCTAGGATTGTATATCAGAATCTTGGAAGCATGACAGAGCTTGTAGAAGTTGGTTGAGGAAATAAAGAGCTACATGGAAAGTAATGAAAAGTGGATAAAGAACTCAAGAGTGGAACAAAAGAATTAATAGTTTACTACTATAGAATCTGAATGAATTGCAGGCACAACAACAAGAATCCTCACATAGGACATGAAGCCAGAGTGTGGAGAATGTCATTAATGGGCATAGAAAGGAATAATAAGACTCCATATCCTTGAAGGTAGAGATGTGTAGATAGATGCAAGCTTAATGTGAAAGAGAACAAGGATCTTAGGAGGTGAGGTGTGAATCATCTATATGTGCCAAGCACATGAGTTTCTGGGAAGGATTTTCTAGCTATGACTTAGCTACCTTGTCTAAAAGTACTCAGAGCTAGAAATCCACTTATGATATCATAGTTCATAGTGAAAGTAGGGTACCAATGTAGATAAATAGGGGATAGAATAATGAAGGTTATTCCACTCAAAAAGTGCCACTGGATGGAAATAGAATTCCATTGGGAATGGTATGGAGTGGGAAAAGTATGGCTTCATAGAGAATGGTTAAATAAAGTGAAGATAAATATTCCCAAAATTGGGAAATCCAATGGAAAATTAGAAGTAATAGAAGGGGTGTGGATTGATCATGGTTAAGTTGATTCAAGGATGTTTTGGTAGTGAAGTGATGAAATGTTGTGAGCTACCTCATTCCAAGGTGTTGGAATGTTTCATAAAGGTAAAGTTTGGGTATGATTGTCTAAGATAAGATGATGTCAATAGAACAAATTGGTTGGATTGCAGAATGGCCAAATGGAACTTGGATGGAAAGTGTTCAGACCAGGGAACAATATTGTAGTTGAGTAGAATGGGAGCACATAAGGCAGCAAAGATCTAAAGAAATTCAAGGACAACCACCTACAACATAAATAAATAAATAAGTGAACTGAAACATAAATGTACTAGAGTGCATGATGAATACATTGAAGTTAGATGCATTAGTAGGCATGTTGATAGTGAGTGTTTGGTTCATATGGATGTGCATTTGTGCATATGTACATGCTTGGATATGCATATGGAATGCTGAATAGTTTGTTGTTATATACATGCAATAATGATGTTATGGAAATTGAGTATGACTAATTATGGATTATGTATTATGTATTCAGGAAAAATGATATAGCATGGTTAAATATGTGGATGTTGTTGTTGCTTATGACTTCCATTTATGTGAAGACCCATGAGGGTGGGAGGAATGGTGATCAAAAGGTTGGAGGAGGAAGCCTTGGAGCATATACAAATACTAGTTGATTAGGTAGAATCAAGTAGGTTGATAACAACCATACAAGTACGCATTTGGTTTCTTTTGAGGCATAAATGTTGAAGGGAATTGAGGTAAGAATTTCCTCAGTTAATTTTTCAATATTTAAATTGATATGTAATGGCGAAAGGCCTAGAGTATATAAATTTTGTTGATGCTAGAATGTATTTAGATAAAAATTTAGTTGCATATTATGATATGATTGGTTATGAGATCATAACCAGGTCAAGTTAGGAGACATACTCCTTCTATAGCAATGAAAACCCATAGAACTAGTCATGGGTGAGACCATGAGATGGTTCGATATGGAAAGGTTATAACGCTATGTGAGTGATCAATGGTTCCCATGTATAGCTGATGTTTGAACTGCAACCTATTTGCCAACACTAAAGAGCACTTAAGAATTATATTCTTGGTGTTGTGTTTGGGTTGAAAAGGAAGGTATCCAAATAGTCAGGCAAGCAGTAGGAAGAATGTGGATGATGTTTTGAGATGTTGGCCAGACCTTCCAACTCACCATGGTGGAGTACAAGAAATAGTTATGTGGTATTATGTAGTCAATGCAAGGATGCATTGTGTAGATGTGACCATGGTTATTAGCACCTTGACTTTGTTATTTTATTGGTAATCATTTGTTGCATTATGGAAATCTTGTGGTGTTGAAAATGCATAATCATGGATAGCTACATTATATTTAACATGAATACTAGCCGAAGGTGATTGAATTATTGTTGTTACAATTATGAGACCACTTTATAAGTTGTTGAAAATGTTACAAGAAATAAAATATTGGTTGATACTACATGTGTAGAGAATGATGGGTTCATTCTAGTTAATAGTTGGCCTAATGGAAGTGATTGAATTATAGTTGTAAACAATTATGAGATCACTTTGTAAAATTTTGTAATTGTTTCCATGAAAATGTATATTATACACGAGACATTGACAATTTGTTTTGCTAAGTGAAGGTTGAGGAAAATTGCAAGTGGAACGGTCTTGGATATGGTAATAAAGTAATCCCATAAGGAATATTGGTATCTACTGCTGCAAGAGCCAAACATTATGAAGAAAAGATCATTCCTGGAAATTTTATTTTTCCTGTATAAAACAATTTTGGGAAACTGGAATTTAAAATTATTGAGAATTTGTTTGGTTGCATGTAAATTGAGGAAATCGCAGGGAGAATGGTCTTGGATATGACATGGATGTAAAACCATAAGGAAGACCAATTCCTTATTCTACAAGAGCCAAACATTATTGTTGGATATATTACACACTCACCTAGAATTATTTTCCTAAGTTTGATAGCCCAATGTTGAGAACACTTCTTTAGATGAGAATATTCTCTCTAGAGAATATTCCCCTGCAAAATATGATGTTCCTCTTGAATTCAGAGTCATTTACACTCAATTAGGCTAGTGGAAGTCCCCATGCATGGAAACCTCATTTTTATCACTAGTAGTTGCATTTGTTTCTCTCACTTCCACATGTGTGACTCGGTTAACTCGTGATTGCATGGATCAATTAACTAGGACTAGGTGGCAGTTCACTCCATTGTCTATCTGTGAGTGTCTATATCTCTCCACATCACTACTATGGTGCATTAGTTACTAATGTAGCCTATATCTATTGTAAATTATTCACTCTCTGTGTGTGGAATACAGTTAATACAATGTTATTCTTTTATCTCCAATATTTTTCTTGTCTTCTCACTTTTGCAAGTTGTGTTCATTCTTATGCTAGCTATATCTCTTGTGCAGTTACTCACCACATTCTACATGCTATCATATCCCACAGGATGCTATGAATAAGGTGAACCAACACTTTATTTGAAGGTATTCAAGATTGAAGAACACATAAAAGATGGATTATTCACCGACAATACTTCTCACGTCTCATAACTATTTGGAGTGGAAGCCAAAAATTATTCTTCAGCTCAAATGCAGAGGCTTGTACCAAATAACTATGGAAACGGACGTAGATATTGATTCTACCGATGAGAAAAATGGCTTTCTCAATAGACAAGATATGGCCATAGGATGTATCTTCTGGTCTATTTCTCTTGAAATTCTCCACCAAGTATATGATGAATCATGAGACTCAACTCCAAATGAACTATGGACCAGATTGGAGGTTCTATTTAGGAATAAAGTAGATTGTGAATTTTTCATGCAAGAGATTGAAAATATAGATACAGAAGATAAACCATCATAATATCAAGCCTCTTATTCTAAAGAGTATTCTACACAAGTATCTGCACAAATTCTTGTTCCATTAATTGCAGATGCTGACTACTCCATTTCATTTTTATTTTTTCTGAATTTCATGTGGAAGATATCATGCATGCATCTCAAGAGTCACATGCAAACACTTTTTCATGTGCCATGCATGCATCTCAGGAGAAATCTTAGGAGACAAAAAGAGGGTTGTGCACTTCAGAATCAATTATGTCACTTTATGAGCAACATTTTCAGAAAAATAATAATAATAATTGGGTATTTGAATTCCTCTCATAAAAATACCCAATTTCAAAAAATAAATCATCCACAACAAAGTCCTGGAAGTGAAGTTATGAGTATTTTAGATTCAACAAAATTTCAGTGTTTTTTTCTGAAAACAGTCGCACGATTTTCAAAGTTTCATCCAAAATTCATTTGGATATTCTTCATTACAAAAAGAGAAAGTGGATATGTGTGGACATCACACTGGTGCACCTACTTCATCAGATCCATGTAGACATCTACATCTTCAACAACATATTCAATGAGAACAAACTTCCACAGTTGTGAGGTCTTCGTGGAGTGAAGGACACAATTGCTTAGCAACTGCTTTTTGTTCCTTCTCATTTTTTTTCTTATGCATTGTACTTTGAGAGGGGTTTTCCCGTGATTTTTTTCCTCTTTCCTCACTTTTTCAGTGTTTCATTATTAGATTCATTGTACAATGGATACCTAACATGGCCCCTGTTGTCAGGACCCATTCTTCATGTACACCCTAGTAGTGTTCAGGGGGGGTGTTGGAGATATTACACACTCACCTAGAATTATTTTCCTAATTTTGATAGTCCAATGTTGAGAACACTTCATTAGATGAGAATATTCTCTTTAGATAATATTCCCCTACAAAATAGGGCGTTCCTCTTCATTTCAAAGTCAGTTACACTCAGTTAGACTAGTGGAAGTCAGTCATGCATGGAAACCTCGGTTTTATCACCAGCAGTTCCATGTGTTTCTCTCACTTACACACGTGTGACTCAATTAATTGATGATTGAATGGATCGGTTAACTAGGACTAGGTGGTAGTTCACTCCAATGTATGTTAGTGAGTGTCTATATATATCCATATAACTATTATGGCGCATTAGTTACTCATGCAGCCTATATCTATTGTAAATTATTCACTCTTTGTGTGTGGAATATAGTTGATACAATTATTTTCTTTTCTCTCCAATTTTTATCTCGTCTTCTTACTTTTACAAGTTGTGTTTGTTCTTATGCTAGCTAGATATCTTACATAGGTACTCACCACATTCTACAATTGTGAGAAGAAACCTCATGCCTAGGAAAATTTATTTTCTTGTATAAAACAGAATTGGAAACTTATAATTAAAAATTGTTATGTGCTAACAGTTTTCTTGGATGACTAAAAGGTTGAGGAAATTGTGGGGACAATGGTCTCAAGTATGGAACCATTGTAAGCCATAATAAAGATTGATTCCTACTGTAGCAAGAGCCAAACGAATTATGAGCAGGAAGCTCATGCTTGGGAATTCTTGTTTTCATCTATAAAATAGATTTGACATTTATGATTGAATTGTTATAACGATATCTCATGATGATTGTATTTATGTAATAAAAATGACGTTGGATATTGAAGTTGGAAGCTCAAGAAGTAGAGCACCAGAAGGAAATCGAGCTCAAGGACAAAGGCAAGGAACGAAGAAATTCCAGTGGACTTGTTGCAGTTGGAGTTCCTTGGGTAGCAACTCTAAGAATTCTTGGTCGAATGCACTGAAGCCTTGAAGAGAAGTGGTATAGATTGAAGGATTGTGGAGCAAGAAGGGGGTACACTTCCTTGGGTTGTGCAGGCTGATAGGGAATGAGATCCTGTTGGTTGGAGTTGTTGCCAAAAATATAAAATTGTACAATCCTTGTGCATGTTTTGGGTTGGAGTGTCTATGTATGCATGTTTTAGCCCAGAGTGCCTATGCATATAAGCATTTCTTTGGATTGCCTATGCAGAGTATAGGACAGAGACCATAGCTTTGTAATATAAGAACGTCGGTATGGTATTGTGCACTAAGGACAATGCCAAAAATAAGGGGAGAGGGTGTCACACCCAGAGTTTTAATCCCTATGAACTAGAATGTATTATGTAATTGTGACTTAGAGTAGTGAGCCAATAAAGTTGAAAAGGCAGTTGGAGTGCCTAGGAAATGTAATACTTCATACCTATTAATAAAATACATCGTTGGTTGCAATACAGACAAGGAAAATAGATAGGGGGATGTTATTCTATGAGAGAGAGGGCTAAGTATTTTATTATTATTTTATTCACCCATATTGGTTTTAGTTGGGAGAAGTGGTTACATGAGAATCTTGGGAAGGACATGTGATAATTGGTTCTTATAAGTATATAAACCCTCTTTTGGGATGTTTGGGGGTTAATCATTCAATTACTCATCCTCCTCACTCTTTATCATCAGTGTGCTCATGGTATAAGCATGAAAATGAATTGTCGGAGGAGGAGAGCCATTGTGAGATGTTTGTGAGGAATTATTGATTATTCCAAGAGGGAATGGATGCATGTGCACATGAGATTAATGGAAGTTTTGAAAGAACATTCCACAAGTGAGAATCGTTGGATTTTCCAACATCGATATTATTTGACCAATAGCAATGGAGACCTGGAGAGAAATGGAATAACCTAAGGGACTGTGTGACAAATAAATGGGTTCATTTCTTTGGGTTGTGCAGGCTGAAGGGGGAAGAGAGATGGAAATCACGATTGCTTTGTGGTTGGGAAAATTGGAGAGCCTGTTAGATAACTACTATGTGTAGAGTCGGCCTACAACCCATCCTTGTGGATTCATATCCCTGACTCTGGGGTGACCTACTATTGAGATTTGGAACAACAATGTCTATGGTTGGGAGGAACGTCCTTGGTCTACAGCCAGATGGTGTATGGTTTAATGAATGATAATTTCTCTATGTGTTTTCTTGTATATTTATATTCCACTATGTATTATTTTTATCTCTAATATGATTTGTTTATGATATGCTTGTTTGTTTTTAATGTTGTGCATGACATGTTGTTAAGCATTCTTTTATGATTTAGCATGTTCTGGTTAATTGTATGATTTGGATTCATGTTTTTTATTTATTAAAGAATGGAACATAGTTCGTAACCATTCCAAGAAGGTGAATTTGGAAGTACTTGAGTAATGGTTATGTTTAATATCAATATCTAGTAAAATCCTTTTGGGGTTGTTGTTCTGGGTATGACAGAGTGGCATTCATAACGTTATTAAAGGGAATTTTGAGGTAGTGTGGATCAACCTGGTGGTTGGGTACGTTACACTTGAAGAGGAAAGAGAAAGATTCTATTGAATTAGACAACCTTGAACATATGATTAAATGTATAACCAATTAAATCATAGATATCAAAAGGAAATATAGATAAGAAACTTTAACATAGTGTCCTTATAGACCCTTTTTTTGGAAAATTGACATGCCACCAAAACCTCTTAAACCCCTACTTGCAAACCTGAACATTGAATTGGGAGTAGCCATGGAAAATTTATACAATTATAACAAAGAAAACCATTTAGAGAAAACATGTCCTCAATGGATTAATTCCATGAACTTAGTAGCCAACCATTTTCTAAATGTATTCAAACAGAGGAGTTGAGTGAAAATGTATATGGGAAGTAGAAGAATAAGTGGAGGAACAACCTAATGAGACAACCATGGTTCTTTGGGATATGTTTCATGATTTAAAACTTGTTTAAGAAGATGAAATATCAGAGGAGTTACATGTTTAGAGTGATTATAATCTCATTAGTAAGGGATGTATCCCACACAAATTACCTGCTAATCCTTAGAGTTCAAACAACAAGAAAAGTTGGATTGTATTTCATATCACTAAGACTTATTCAAATAATCATAATGTTAACAATCCATATACCAACAACCAAGATTCCATCTCAATGGAATATAATATAGTTGAGGATCTCAAGAAGATCAAAGAAAAAATTGCAATCCTTTATGTATGCAAGATTTCCCAAAAAAGGAAGTTGATGGTAAATACCTCCAAAGAAAATAATGAAACACAATCATCAACTCTTGAAAAAAATGTTGGGAAAAAAACAACCACTAATTTGTAGAATGTGATAGTAAATGACATTCTCTCAGGTAAAAAATCCAAGTCTTGAAGTCCACCTTTCTTATTAACTTTCAATATATTTAATCAAAATTTACATAGCTACGTGGTGGATTTGGGAGCTTCATCTAACATAATGCCTTATTCTATATGTAGAAAATTGAATGCTACCCACTAAAGTGCTCTACCCACATTATCCAATCAAATAGTCTAGAGGTTAATTTCATATAAGAACTTAAGTGTGTCTTGATACATATAGCTTTGAATCCCAAAGTTCATTATATCATTGTGGTCGATATTCCCAAAGATTATGGTTTACTTCTCAACAGAGATTGATCCCAAAAGCTTAAAGGATATTTTGCATCTAATTGGTCACATATTTGGCTTCCTTGGAATGGAAATCTAAATAAAATCAGAATCAATCGCAAGAAATATATGAAACATATTGTGACTAACTTAGAAGCAGATAATGAACCAGCTTCCTCCAAGTTTCCAATTTTACGAAATTATGCTTTTGATTCATATTTTGGAAATTTTGTAGTAGAGTCCTCACTTTATCCATATGACCAACAATCTAAAATTCTTCAAGGAAATATGTTTCAAGAGACTCACTATAACATTGCCGATGTAAATATTGTAAGAAAAACTAGCTTTGCAATAGATGCTAACATTTGGACTCTTTTCTCGGATGGCTCCAAGTATCAAGGAGTAGGATCTGGTTGTTCGATAGTTGATCACCAAGGAAAGCACAAATTTATATTTTGTAGAATAGACTTTGAATGCACAAATAACAATGTAAAATATGAGGTCTTGTAAAATGTATTAAGAAATATATAGATCTCGAAATCAAGAATTTAAAATTTTTTGATGTTTATGAAATAATTGTGAGGAAAATAAAAAATACAATTCATTGAAATTATCCTCACCTAAAAAACAACCAATGAGAGGTGTTAATATTGATTGATAACTTTGAAACCTTCAATATATATTTCATTCCTCGAATTCACAATACAGTAGTATACTCATTGGCTACTACAACTTCTAGATTAACTTCATTAGAATATCTTGAGGCAAGTAAATTTTTTATCGAGTTTCTTTGTAAACCTTCACTCCCTGATAATATTACTAATTAGAAAGTTTTGAAGGTGATGGAAAAAACATATAGTTCCTTACTATTACAGATACTTTCAAGGATGATGCAATTCATGATGAAGAACATTAGAAAACATTAGAAAGTTGTAAGGAGGGAAGGGTAATATAAATGCTAACACAATCCCAAAAGGTTTGGTCACTCTTGACCTGCAAGACAAACAAGAAATATTCCATTGTGAAAACCCATAGTTCAAATTTGGATCATGAGATAAGTAACATTGACATTGTTGCTAACCCAAAGAATGTGAATCTTGGGTCATGTTGTACTACAGAGGAAAAAAAGGATTACATAAAAAAAAATATGGAAATGTCAAGATGTGTTTGCATGGACATATGGTGATTTAAAGACTTATGACGCACAAATAATTCAACATACAATCCTAATGATGAAGGATTTTAAACATTTCCAATAGAAATTACATGAAATTTATCCTTCCCTAGAACCTCAAATGCAGAAGGAGTTGAAAAAATTGTGTGATGCTAAAATCATTTTCCAAGTTCATCATTTCGCATGGGTATAAAACTTAGTTCTAGTGAGGAGGAAAATAGGCGAAATTTGTTTGTGTGTTCATTCCAAAATTTTAAACAAATCCTCTGAAAAGGACAAATATCTAGTGTCATCCATGGATCAAATTCTACAGCTTGTCTCAAGATCTGAAATGTTTTCAGTACTTGATGGTTTCTCAAGATATAACTAGGTACTTGTAGCTAAAGATGATAGTCATAAAACGACCTTTAGGACCAAATGTGGAACTTTTTCTTATAAAAGAATGATTTTTGCTCGTATCAATGTAGGTGTTACTTTTCAACAAGCAATGGATATTGCTTTGTGGCCTAATAATTTTCCATGTAGTTGTATATCTCGATGATGTAACTATATATTCCAAGAACAGATCAGATCACATAAAACACCTCGCTCAAGTTTTTGAAAGGTATTGGAAATATGGCATTTCTCTAAACCCAAAGAAAAGTATAGTTGTAATCATAAGAGGTAACATGTTGGTGCATATTATTTCTAAAGAAGGTATCACAATTGACCCTAAACGTATTAAAGAGTCATTTCTCAACTCCCTTTCTTCATTATAAGAAAGAAAAGGAATATTTTTCTAGAAAGATTAATTTTTTGAGAAGATTATACTTGATTTTGTTGAAACTATTAAACTATTACAAAAATTGATTAAAAGGATTGAATTCAAATGGACAAAAGTTGAAAAGGAAGCTTTCAAAAATACTAAGACTATAATTTCTAACGGTCCATATTTTTGTGGTCCCATTTTTAACTGTGATTTTTTCCTTTATACTTTTTCATCTGGCCATTCTTTGGTAGTGATCCTCATGCGTGAGGATTTTGAAGGAAATGCATGTTTAATTTATTTTATGAGCA
Organism: Picea engelmannii; assembly: GCA_009831015.1. Taxonomy (NCBI): domain Eukaryota; kingdom Viridiplantae; phylum Streptophyta; class Pinopsida; order Pinales; family Pinaceae; genus Picea; species Picea engelmannii. The sequence continues at coordinate 35,665 of WSFP011325912.1, forward strand.
CAAATTTGCAAGGGGTAGAGTTAAATGATCAGCAATCAATAAACAAGAAAACACTTCATACCCTACATTCTTAAAAATTATACCAAGGTGATTGTCCCTTTTCATGTAATTATATCACTTTTTGTTCAACAAGAGTTAAGGGAATGAAGAGGAAACTAGATTAATACCATCGAGGAATATGATTTAGAATTTAAAACTTACTATATTATGCATGTTCAAGGACTCTATGTATTGATATTTGAATCACGGGCTTTGCAATGAATGAAGAAGAAGGCTGAGACAATGAAATTCTTGTTCTCACCAATGAAGTCCTTTACATTCATACTGACCCAAAATCATGGTACTCTGACTTGAAATATTTCTTACAACAAGGGACTAGTCCTAGTCATCTAAACTCTAAAGGAAAAATGGCACTAGGATTAAAAATTGTGCAACATCAACTTGTTAATGGAGTCCTTTTCCAAAAAAACTATGATGGTGTTTTGTTAAAATGTCCAGAAAAGGAATATGCAAACAAAGTACTTAAGGATCTCCATGACGGGCCAGTTGGAGGTCAGTTCACTGTAGAAACCACTGCTCACAAAATTTTAAGAGATATTATTATTGGCTTGGTATTCTAAAGGATTCCCATGCTTATGTTCGAAAATGCAAGATATGCCAATTAAGTCTTGGAAGAGAGAGAAAAGCATTTGTACCACTACAACCTATTTCAATTGAAATACCTTTTGAGCAGTGGGGAATTGATATTAGTGGAGAGATAAACTCACATTCCTCTGAGAAACACAAACAAATCTCGATAACTACTAATTATTTCACCATATGGGATGAAGTTGTGCCATTAACTCAGGTTAATGAAACTATGGTAATCCAATTTCTTGAACAACACTTGATTACTAGATTTGGTGTTCCCTTGGTCATTTTGTTCAATAATGCTTCATATTTTTATTCTTCTCTATTGTCTGAATTTACATTACATAAGGGAATCATTATTTGTTATTCAACTAATTGTTGTCCATAAGAAAATGGAGTGGTCGAATCTATTAATAAAAATTTGATTCACATTGTAAAAATATAGTTGTTGAAAACCATAGGAACTAGCCAATGTTTTACCCAATGATTTGTGGGTTTATCTGTTGGGTATGTGTTATATTCTTTGCATGTGTGTGTGTGGGCGTGTCAGATTCGACAACTGCATCGGACGATCCCTTGTAGTAGTGTTCTATGTGTTGTGTGTGTCGGGCGCTTACTATGGGGGTCCCAGGGGGGGCAGGTATGCCCCCCCTGGTTACGCGCAGCGTTCGGCACTGGGTGGTAGCCCAGGGCCAACGGGGTTCGGGGCAGCACCCCGAAATTTTTTTTTTTGGGCAGTTTTTGTTATTTTTAGCAGTTTTCTAAATTAATCCCGGATTAAGGGATTAGGGTTTTGGTATCTACGGAATACCTAAATACATTGTATATATTGTATGGTGAATGGTGAAATTCAATATAATGAAATAAGAAAGGTTTTCCCCGGTTGAGGGTTTCCGGTATAAATCTTTGTGTACTATGTGAGTGAGCCATTGATTAATTTTTGTTTTTCTTAAGAATCTATATGCATTGTTGTACTTCACAGGTTTAAAACTTACATGTGGTTTCAGAGCTCATTTTTGGCTTCAAAGGGATGCCTTTGTTGTTGAGGGTTTGGCTCGGTCTTGATAGATCAAGTTTATCTTGGGTCTGTGATAAACCTGGGTTTAGTGGGAGCTTTTGTAGTGGTGATTTGAGTGCAGAAAGAGGAATGTCAAGATCTTCTAGAATCGAGATAGAGAAGTTCAATGGTAAAAACTTTGAGCTATGGAAGCTGAAAATGGAGGACCTTCTTGTATACAAAGAACAATGGATCACTGTGGATCCTGGTACACAGCCTATTAGTACATCGTCTACTAGCACACAGGCTACTGGTACACAACCTACTAGTACACAAACTACCAGTACACCACCTACTGGTATGTCGAAGGAATATTGAGAGAAATTGGACAGAAGAGCAAGGAGTACTATTCGACTCTGCCTGGCAGATTTGGTGTTGTTGAATGTCTCAGGAGAATCTACAGCCAAGGAACTATGGGATAAGCTGGGGAATTTGTATCAATCAAAGTCCCTAGTAAACAAGCTTTTTCTTTGAAAGAAGTTGTATCATCTTAGGATGGAAGATGGAGATTCTGTGACAAAACATCCAAATGCCTTTAATACTCTAGTAAGTCAACTTGTCTCTGTTAATATTACAATTTTAGAAGAAGACAAGTGTATTGCTTTTTTATGTTCTTTTCCAGACTCTTGGGATAATCTGGTTCTAGCAATAGGTAGTACCACTCAATCTACATTGAAGTATGAGGATGTAGTTGCATCCTTGTTATCTGAAGCGATGAGGCAGAAAATCATGGATGGTCATAGCACAGATGATTTATTTGTAAGAGGTTGTACCCAAGACAAGAATCATGGTAAGTCTTCGAGGGGGAGATCTAAATCTATAGGTAGATCTAATTCTCCATGAAAATATTTGAGGAAATGTTGGAAGTGTGGTAAAACAGGGCATTATAAGAAATATTGCAAGTCTAAGAAGGTTGAAAAACCAAAGGGATCTGATAGTACCTCTTCCACAAAGGTGAAAACCTCCACTGAAGAAGGAGGTGATGTTTACCTGGCATCTACAAGTACACATCCAGACTGTGATGTATGGTTGATTGACTCGGGTGCATCATACCATATGAATCCTCACAGAGAGTGGTTCTCTGAATATGAAAAATATGATGGTGGTGATGTATTCCTAGGAGATGACTCGACAACAAAAATCTTGGGACGTGGAAGGGCTAAGTTGCTGCTAAAAGATGGAAGGATTAGAACTCTCCCTGGGGTTCTGCACATTCCAAAACTTGCTAGGATCCTAATATATGTAAGCAAGTTGGATGATGTAGGAGTGGATATTGTATTTGGAAAGAACACTTGCAAGATGGTACGAGGGGAAATGGTGTTGATGAGGGGAGTTTGGTGTGGAACTCTGTAAAAGTTGTTGGGAAGAACTTACACTAATGGGTATAACAATTATGTTGTCCTTGAGTAGACAAATAAAGAAGACAAGACCAATATCATCCCTGAAAAGAAGACCATGTTGTGGCATCAAAGACTGGGGCATATTGGAGAAAGGGCCTTCGAACACTACATGGTAAAGGCATGGTTGAAGGTATGTCTAATTGCACTCTGGATTTTGATTTATGTGAACATTGCATATATGGTACACAGAATCGATTAAGATTCCCATCTGGTGCTACAAGAGCAAAGGGGATATTAGAATTGATACACAGTGATGTGTTTGGACCTGTGCCTGTTCCATCACTAGGTAAGTCTGTGTATTATGTTTCATTCATAGATGATTTCTCAAGGTATACATGGATTTATTTTCTTAGAAATAAATCTGAGATATTTGATAAATTTAAAGAGTTTAAGGCTCTGGTAGAAAATCAAACAGAGAAGAAAATAAAGGTATTGAGAACAGATAATGGTGGATAATTCTACATAAATGAATTCGAAGAATTCTGTACGAAGTGTGGTATAGCAAGGCAGAAGAATACTCCATACACTCCTCAGCAGAATGGAGTTGCAGAAAGAATGAACAGGACACTGATTGAAAAAGCAAGGAGCATGCTCAACGGTGCCAAGTTAGGACAAGAATTATGGGCAGAGGCAGTGGGTACAGCATGTTACCTGGTCAATCGATCACCTTCATCAGCGTTGGATGATAAAACTCCACATGAGGTATGGATTGAAAAGAAACCCTCTCTTCAACATCTTAGAGTGTTTGGTTGTGATGCTTATGTACATGTTCCAAAGGAAAATAGGAGTAAGCTGGATAAAAAAGTTGAAAAGTGTATCTTTATTGGTTATAAAGATGGTGTGAAAGGTTATAAGCTTTGGAACCCAGAAACTAAGAAGATTGTTTATAGTCAGGATGTTGTTTTTAGAGAGGTAAAAGATGTGTCCAAATAGGAATTCCTACCAAGGCAAGACGAACCTCAAAAAATAGAGCTAGAGTTGGATGATGCAAAATCTGAATCATCTGAAGAAGAAGAAGAACCTTCATACCCCGGTATTGAGGAGATAAGTGAGAGATAAAAGGAAACCAGAAAGGTATAGTCCACCTGATTTCCATTCCAATTTTTCTTTATCTATTACTGATGATGATCCCAGAACTGCCAGGGAAGCAGTGAATTCAGAGGATAGTAAACTCTGGAAGAAGGGCATGGTTGAAGAAATGGATGCCTTGGATAAGAATGAGGCATGGGATATAGTTGAGTTGCCAGCTGGAAGAAAATTTGTTGGTAGCAAATGGTTGTTTAAGAAGAAGTTTAATGCAGAAGGAAAAGTGGAGAAATACAAAGCTC
>ML842047.1:0-24079 GCA_009831015.1 Picea engelmannii
CAAAGAGTTTATCCATAAATTTTTGGAAGTGTAATTATACGATTGGAAAATATTCAATCTACTATAGGATCATATCGAAGTTATTCGACTCATGTTATATCGATGCAGACAATGTCATATTTCTATAAACTTAAAGAAATGCATCTTTTTGGCACCATTCAAAATTCTACTTGGACATATCCTACAATTAGTTGATAGTATGTTTCCTTGAATACCAATTGTTTCTGCTGCGCCACTGTCATGTCAAAGTTTCTACATACATATAGGTGTCATGTGGAGTAGTCAAGGCAACATACTATCAACTAATTGTAGGGAACTTGTATAAGTTAGGGGGAGATGGAATCTTGATGCGTTGCGTACTGGAACACGAAAGAACAACCATATTAGAGGAAGCACAGATCGAGATTATTGGAGGACATTACGCAGGAAAAGAAATGACACAGAAGATGTTATGAGTAGGGTTTTGGAGGCCTACACTATTCAAGGACGTGAAGGAGTATTGTCAATATTGTGGTGTATTCCAAAGAGTGGGTTAAAAATATTGATGTGATGAAATTCCCTTAAATCCACAAGTTACATTGCAAGCATTCGATAAGTGGGTTATTGATTTTGTGGGTCCAATCAACCCACAAGAAAGGAGATCAGGAGCAAGTTACATCGTCACTGTGACCAAGTATTTAACCAAGTGGGAAGAAGCAACACATGTTACATATTGCAATGCAGAAACTATCATGTGGTTTCTATTCTAGAATGTAGTCACGAGGTTTGGATGTTCACGCATACTACTTAGCGACCAAGGTATGTAGTTTCTTAACCAAAACATTGTTGCATTATCTAAGGAATTTCATATTTATCATCATAAAAGCACACCATATCACCCTTGGGCTAATGGCATAGTAGAAGATTTCAATAAAATTTTGGAGAATGCTTTCACCAAGATCTGTAATGTTGGAAGAGACGATTGGGACCTATGCATCCCCACGATACTATCGACATACATAACTACAAGTAAGAATTTGACAGGGAAGACACCATTCCAGTTGGTGTGTGGAAAATAAGCGTTAATTCAAATGGAGTTCATTGTACCTAGTCTATGCATTGCAGCCATCACTGAGCTTTCAGACATAGGTACAATAGAGGAGATATTGGAATAGTTAGTCCAGCTGGAGGAGGATAGGTTTTTGGTCGGATTGCATCAACAAGTGTAGAAAGCCAGAGAGAAGGCCTGACATGATCGACATATTAAGACCAAGAAATTCTAAGTCAGCAACTTGGTACTTCTTTACGACAACAAGTATATACAACACCCAGGAAAGTTTCTCATGCACTGATTAGGGTTGTCTGTGATCCAACATATAATAGAGACAGGTGTTTCTCGGTTGGGAAAATTGGATGGAAATATCTTGGAAGAAATGGTGAATGGAATTCGGCTGATTGTCTGTGTAGTGACCTGTGCAACGCATAAACCCTTGTATTATAGTAGATGTACCATAGTAGCAAGGAAAACAAGAAAAAAAACATAAAAAGTCAAAAAAGAGAAAAACCATAAAAATCTAGTGATAGGAGAAAGGAAGAGAGTAAGAAGAATCCCAAGGTATCAGAACTTGCACAGTTGGACTGATAATCTTACACAAAGTGAACACTGAATCAATGTTCCATGCAAAGATAGGGACATGCCCTCCTATGACGAGCAACACATTACAGTGTACGATGACACAAAAAGACCATTAAATACATTCAGGAATGGAAAAGACAGTTGGACGACCGACATGATGGGGTCATTATAGCGATGTATAAGCATTTACTCAAGCAAACCATCAGAAATCATAGTCGATTGGTGGTATGCGAGCGACCTCACCTAAAGGATTTGGTAATTAAGATGCAATGATGGCACAACTCATCAAATATGGTGGTGAAGGGGATGAGTTAGTTAAAAAAGGATGGGAGAGGTACAGTCGGCACAAAACCACAACATCATAAAAATATCATAAGTGGAACTCAATTTTTTCATATCACATTGAGCAAGTAGGAGAGACCTAGCGAGAATAGAGCTAAGCTTCAGCTCGCCGAGTAGGCACTTTTAGACAAATGGGGACAACTCTGCCAGGAATAACACCAACCTCCCCATGACAGAGTAGGGAAGGCGATATGGTGAAAAAACATACCAACTTGAAGTTTATGGACCAGGACGTTAGTAAATCACAACCAGTGTCAGATCTGGATGAGGACCCATACTCAGGCTTTGAGTGCATGCCAAAAGAAGAGACTCACATAGCTTCGTACGTAAAATTACATGACACCCGGACCTGAGTCAGTATCTATTTATAGGGTTACGAATGATTCATGATAATAAAAGAGAAGGAAATGGATCAAGATCCCACTGAAAGTGAGGTTGCCCGTAAATTGACCTCGGATATGATGCCCCAACTAAACCAGAAGATGTGGCCAAAATATGTAGGCGGAAAGGAGGAGGTTGTCGGTCTTAAGAAAATTACAGACTAAAAACATGATTACAGGAGGAAGTGGATTAACACCTATTGTTCCTTTGAGAAGATATGTTGGCCCCCTAGACAACATGCCTCCTAATGTCATTGTCCCTACTTAAGCCACCATTAGGCAGGAAGAGGCCTTCAAGAGGGAAAAGGAGCACCCTTTAAGGTGTATTACAATGAAACTGAAATAAATTGATCCGTACTTATGAGAGGAATGAAATGAAACCACATATTTATAATGTTAACATAGAGAAAAAGTGAAAAATAACCAAGACACATTAAAACTTTACTTCTGTTAAATAATAAGTATACTAAAAACTGTAAATGTAGGCTGAAAACAAGCTTTCTAGAATGGTGGCATCTTATCTATGAGAAGAGATGTGAGAGCTACGCTCATTCGCAAGAAGATGAGTAAAATGAGGCTCTGAAGGCCTTTTTACAATAAATATGAATTCCAAAACCCTAGACATCCAAAATCCTAACCCTAGGATATGAAGCGCCAAAATTCATGTGGGCCTCGTTGGGATAAGTTAGTACATTAACTTCTCGAGGTCGTAACTTTTGCATACAATCTTTGTTTAGGGCACACAATAGCTTGTTGGAAAGGTATTGATGAGGAAATTCATTTAGGGGGCTCAATCAGAGACTTGGACTATCATTGAGGTTCCTGATAGTGAAAAAAAAATGTTTAGGCCCTCAAACTGGCCCCCGAAGTTAAAAACTCCTAAAAATAGTAAATTACCAAAATTGCCAGAAAACTGTTTTGAGCCCGTTGGAAAAGGTGGGTGGTCATTGATATCCACCTAGATAATAAATCAAAGAAACAAGACTAGCTAAGCAGTAAAAAACATGGCACAATAAAAGAGGCCACCATTGTCCAAGAGGTCGAAGCAGTTAAGGTTTATGTGCAACAATTCAATTCAACATGGAAGAACAGGAAACAGGCCTGAGCGGCTTGGGACAAGCCACATGTGAGTGTTAAGGGCATGTTGGACACACATTTTTGTATATGATTTTGGGAATAATCTAAGTATAAAGAAAGAATGTAGAAGGAATGATTCGTGTAGAAGGAAGGAATCGTGCAAAAGGATTCACGCAGAAGATCTAAAGGGTGCAAAAGGACGAAGATAGTGAAAAGTTGAAAGGATAAAGAAAGTGAGTGATAAAAGGAAGCATAAAAGATGATAGTGTGACTTTCCAGAAATAGAAGGACAACATAAAAGTTTTATAAAGAACAAAAAGTAGAAGAAGTAAAATAACCATTTAACTGAAGTTGTCTATGCCAGCATTGTAATGGGTTATTTTGGGATAGATAAGAATAGAACTTGAAACCCTAGATTTTGGGGTATAAATATGTAATGGGATTGGGACAAAGAGAGATACACATGTAGATATATAGAGAGAGATATAGATATTTGTGTATGTAAGTGTGAGAGTGTGTGCATGAAATAGAGGTAAGGTTATGGAAGAATCGTGAATGTAATAGTCAGCCATAAGATGAATAAAGAAGGAGTTTAGAAAGGATATTGTGTCTTATATTCTTACTTGTCTTTATGCATTCATGAATGATGATATACTTCACAGAATGAATTTATTCTATGAATTGGTTATGATGAAATGTTCATGCATGGTGTGATCGTTTAGGTAATGAAGAACATACATAAGTTAAGATCAAGAAGAATGATTAATGCATTATCATCCCTTTCCCTTACTGTTGTAGAAACTTGGTTCTTGCAGCCCCAACAGATACCTCGGGTGAGACTTCATCTGTACAAGGAGGTGATTCCTAAAGAGCCAGTGTCTTGAGGGTTTTTTTGGTCACGGTCAACCCGAACCCTGGGTCTGATAACCCCTGCGTAGACAAGAAGCAACCAACAAGGAGTATTACAAGGGAAAAACTAGGAAATTTGTTGGAGACTTTTAAAACTGATCTTTTGAGTACATTAGGATCTCAGATTGATACATTGAAGGCTAAGAAGAAATAAGAAGAAAAAAATGAATCTTTAGCATTTTTTTTCCATCGATGTAAGTAAAATCATCCACACAGAGAATGTCCACTAGATAGTACTCAAGTTTGTGGTATTGGTGCATATAACTATTCGATGGAGGAATTCCCATTATTGCTAGGACTCAAATCGATTTGAAAAGGTGAAAGCAAAATAATGGGACCTCCTTATTATGTTGCACCAAGGAGACCATGGAAGCCACATACACCAGGTATGCCCCAAGACCTTACTTAACAATTTCCTTCATATTCTAATCCTAATGTTGTACAAAACACTTTGAATACCCCTTTTCCTTGGTAGGCATGTCCTCCTCAGCAGGCTCAAAGCCAACCTTTTCAACAAGTTTGGAAAGGGCCCTCTTATGGAAACCATCCTTCTTTTAATTCCCAAACATCGTATCAACAAAATTATTTTCAACAACAATATTATCCTTTCCAACGAAAACCATACCCAGAACAACAAATTCCACCCACTCAATATTCACAACCGACTCAAAAACCATATTCCATACCTCCTCCACCACAAATCACTCAACCACAATAGCTACAATTGCCTTCTAACCAACCACCACCCAAACCAACTCAATTTCCATCACATCCAATAGCTAATCCTAATAATAGAGTGGAGTGGCGTGGTTATAATGTTGAAGAAGGAACATTTCCTACTTATGGAATTGTTTATGTCTAGGATATACACTTAAGGTCTAGTGAAACACTCCATAAAACAACCCCTTTAGCTGTATAAGAAAAATAAAAATAAAAATAAACTCTTAATAAACCTAACACTATTTCACACAAGTGAGTTTAAATTTAGAATGAACCATTACAATTTACCAAAACACCTCCTTTTCCAGAGAGGTTAAATTTGGAAAAATATATAACCCCTTTTTTATCATGAATTATTAAAAGAACTAAAGAAAATATGTGTAAGGATTCCCTTATTAGAATATATTAATAACATACCCATCTATACAAAAACAATTAGGGAACTATGCCTTAAGAAATCAGGGAGAAAGAAGAAACACCCAACAATAGTACAAGTTGTTGGAAAAATAGCTAGCCTAATGTCGATAAATGTTACAATAGATAAATATGTTGATCCAGGGGTACCAATTGTTACCATATTAATAAAAAATATTTCTATACCAAATACCTGAATTGACTTAGGTGCAGCCATCATTGTGATGACCATTGAAACAATGCAAAAACTAAATATTTATAATCTTCGACCTACACCTACAATATTGGAAATGACAGATAGATCTCTAGTAAAACTAGAAGGTGTAGTAGATGATATCATTGTATCCTTGGATTCATAGGAGAATCCCGTGGATTTTTTAGTTCTTAAACTAAAATCTAACTTAGTTGGACACACTCTTATTCTTGGAAGGACCTCGTTAGCAACAGTTGATGCCCTTATTAGTTGTAGATAATGAAATATGATTATTTCAAGAGGGAGTGAAAGAAATCAAGTAACACTTTATCCAATAGCTATATCTGTCACTGAAATGGAAAAAATTTCATGTCTTGAAGAAATGGATTCTCAGGAAGAGACTATTCATTATTTTTGCAATATTAATCAAGCAATAAATTTCAGAGGAGAGAATGATGAGAAAGTACTTAATCACCTTATTTCTAATCCAGATATCAAAGAGAAACTTGAATCTTTACAAAAAATCTCTACTAGTAATATTTTGGAACATGGTTTTTATAAAAATTGTACAATATAATATTTACAATCTTCATTTGAAACTATATTTCCTATAAATACAGTATCAGATTCACACAGTAAAACCATTGAAATATTTCTTGGAAAATGTTTGAACATCAATGTTGATTTGGAAAAATATCAGGAAGAAAGGTTAATTTAATTATTAAATAAATATTCTAAGGAATTTTCCTGGGATTACACAGATATGCAAGGAATCCACCCATATACTTGCACACATCACATCTACATAGAAGAGAATGTCAAACCTATCAGACAAGCGTAAATAAGAATGAATCCTATGTTAAAATAGATAGTGAAAGAACAACTTCAAAAACTGTTGAAAGTAGACTTTATCTATCGTATCTTCGATAGCCAATGGGTTTCTCCCTTGGTTGTAATGCCCAAAAAGGGTGGAAAATGGAGAATCTATGTGGATTATCAAGAATTGAACAAAGAAACTATGAAATATTACTTTCCTCTACCATTCATCGGTAAGTTCCTACACACATTGTTGGGGAAGACATAATTTTATTTCCTCAATAGGTTTAGCGGCTACAATCAGATTAAAATAGCCTTGGAGGACCAAGTTAATATAACTTTAACCTATCCCTTGGGGGCATATGGATATAAATTCCTACCCTTTGGGTTATGTAATACACCATCCACCTTTCAAAGTGCAATCTTGGCCATTTTTTTTGAGTTAATACATGAATGTGTAAAAGTGTATATGGATGAATTTCAGAGTATAAAGATGATTTTAAAGATTCTTTAAATAATCTGGAAAAAATTATAACAAGATGCCTGGAAATGAATCTAGCACTTAGTGATGAATTTTTTTATTATTATGTGAACTGAAGGAATTGTGCTTGGACATCATGTGTCTCCTGCAGGACTTAAGGTAGATCCAACCAAGATAGAGATCATTCTTGAATTCTCAATTCCTTCAAATCAAAGAGATCTTAGAAGTTTTCTAGGCTATGCAGGATATCATCATAGATTCATAGAAAATTTTAGTAAAATAGGCTTACCTTTGTTTAAATTTCTTGTGAAAGAAGCATACTTTTGTTGGGATACTAACTACCAATATTCTTTCCAAACTTCAAAATAGAAACCTTTGTCAACACCTATATTAAAGGGTCCAAACTGGAGCTTACCATTTCACATATCCACAAATTCATCTGATACAGTAGTGGGAGAAATATTAATTCAAAAGGGAGACTTTCTAACCTATGTTATATACTTTATCAACAAAATTGTAACTCCAACTGAGCTCAATTATACTATGACTGAACAAGAAATGTTGGTAGTTGTCCATGTTGTGAATAAATTCCGACATTATATAACTAGATACAAAGTATTTGTCCATATGGGCCATTCTTCCATTAGATACTTAATGAATAAACCTATTACAAAGGGTAGAATAACAAGATAGTTGTTATTGTTGCAAGAATTAAATATTATTGTCATAGACCGACCTGGAAAGGACAATCATGTGGTAGACTTTATTTCATGACTTAATAATCCTGGTGAAAGTGTTCTAGTAGCAAATTCTTTTCTAGATGAATTTTTTTTTGCTATACCCAGTAAATCCCCACGGTTTGCAGATGTAGCTAATTATCTAACCCCAGGTAAATTACCAAATATTTTTTCACCATGAGAGAAGAATATGGTTATCAAACAAAGTGATAGATATTCTTGGATCAAGAGAAATATTTTTTATACTAGAGACGATTTGATAATATGTATATGTGTTAGGAAAGATGAGTTCTTTGATATTTTAAAAGCTTTCCATGATGAACCATGTGGTGGGAATTTTGCAGATAAAAAGACTATTGATCTTTATATATGAGATGACATCTGATCGATATTTCATTACAATGATGAGTGTTCCATATATAGATAACATATGGTGACCATCCATTAAACGATGCCTCCCTTGGATAATAAATGACTATTTATTATTAATAATAATTCTTATATGTATATTATTTGATAGTTAATAATTATACTATTAATTATTAATCTAGAAGAATGTATTCCCGATGTTTTCCAAACATCAACACTCCCTCTCAACAAGGGAGACATTATGCATCATGCCAAGTTTGTCTATGAAGTATACAAACTTCTCCCTAGACACATGACACTTGTTTATTAGTATTTGGATATGTCTCTCTCCCACCTAAATCAAGGGGAAACTATCCGTGTAGATCTCCCTCTAAGACAACTAACTCTCTTTGAGATCAATATCACTCAAGGTCCGCATGTAATAGCATCTACCATATTAAGTCTTTTATCATTCCTTGACAAACCACCATGACTAGGAAAAATACTTCATCAAGGTCATTCACCATAAGTACACCCCTATGAGTGAATGTCAGCCTTATGCAGCTAACTGACATGTGGAAATTACTTCGACTCCATATTATTCCTCGTCATGATCAAGGAAGGACTATGCCTCGACCCATTTACCACAAGTGCACCTTTATGGTAAATGTATCCTATCTCCCTTGGTATGCATGCCAATATAGGAGAAGGTTTGTCTGATGATGAAACATAAAAACTCCCTCTTATCTAGGGAGGTATCTTTCCATGATTTCTTCATCTAGTAGTCCATTGACTACTTTGTAATCAGCTAGTAGCACACAACTATTTTCCAGTGACACATATTCATTTCCAGTGGTACACAACCACTGTAGTAGCATACAACTATTGTCCAGAGACACACAACCTCTGCTAGTGTTACAAAACCACCATAGTATCAACATGTATGTCACACATGGCACTCCCATATGGACTTATAGAGGCTACTCCCTCTAGGAACACAAGGGTCAACTCCCCATAATGTGTGACGTCAAGGTAAACTCCCTTGACATGTGCTCATGTGCTCTCCACAAGGGATGTGTCCTCATGTTCTCTCCACAAGGGACGCTGGGATATAATCCCAAAACCACTTATCCCTTCTCGGATAAGTGTCCTCATAGATCAACTCAACTCAGTCACAGAGGAGTACTATCTGGAGAATGTCTCAGGAAGATGCAAACATCAACACTCCCTCTCAGTGAGGGAGTTATTCTCTTCCATCCCAAGTCTGTCATGAAAGTACTCGAACTTCATCCCGGTTTGGTAAGAACATCAACAACCTGCTCATTTGTAGGAGGGTACTACACTAGTACTTCCTTTCTATGCATCATGTCTTGGATGTAATGGTACTTGATCTCAATGTGTTTTGTTTTTTCATGAAACATTGGATTCTCTGAGAGTTTCATACATCTCTGGTTATCATAATGAATAATGGTGGAATCCAACACATGTCCAAATAAATCTGAAAGGATCTTGTGAAGCCACACTACTTTGTAGACTGCCACACTAAATGCAATGTACTATGCTTCTGTGGTGCTCAAAGCCGCATAAGTTTGTTTCCTGCTAACCAGGAAACCATGGCATATCCCAAAGTGAAGAAACACCGGTGTTCTTCATTTCCGCTATGATCCATGCCCAATCAAATTCAGTCTATCCCTGCAAGATCATGTCAATACTGGAAGTATATCTTAGACCATGTCCAAATTTTCCTCGTAGGTATCTCAACACATGCTTCGCAACAATCCAGTGTGTCGATATCGGCTGACTCATAAACTGGCTAAGTGCACTCACTAGGTAGGAAATATTTGGTCTGGTGTTAACCTGATACATCAATGATCCTGTAACGACCCCCTTGACCATCCTGAGGCCAGTGTACGCCACTCCATAGAAACCACTCATGCTCTGACGCCAATCGATAACATTCCCATCCATCAAGCTGGGACATGCTACTCTAGGGAACATCTTTCATTCCCATACTGCGAAACATACAATAGCATACCCAGTAGTCAACTAAGCAATGCCACCTAAATTTACTCTTTATACTACATGCAACTAAAACATATACATACAGCACGCTCGCAGAAGCTTTACATCTAACATAAACAAACAATTACTATCTGTAACATGAATTTTATATTACAAATAACAGTAATTACCGATATGCATCATTTACAGGAAATTACCCATAAGCACACAAGCATTCATAGTCACATATATGATAAAATCCTAGCATGGGAATTTAAATAACAAAACATCATATCCATATATCATACAATTGGTACTTATCTTAGAAATGTTGTCACCAACTTCTTACAGACCATCCACGAAACTCCCAGCCATAGATTACACTGTTCATCACTCTCAACATTGAATCACCCCCGAGCTGGGACTGAACTTCAGCCAGGGTAAAGGGATTCATATCCAAGCTAAGGCTCATGAACAACAGGAAACACTCTGTCTCAGGTGCTCACTCAACTAACAGCCTATAGCCTCTCATTCCCCACATGCATATCCCACACAAGAAAGTGTGCCCCTTCTCTACTCAAAAGTCCCTCGATTTCCCCACTTCCCTTCTAGGGCTTCAACAACAGGCCGGACCGGAAGTCTCAAAGCATTGTAGTTGCAGTTTAGCACCAACAAAAATCAATCCCCAGCAATTCTCTCAGCCAGAGAACTTCTCACGGGCCTGACAACCTACTTCTTCAATCCCACTCCAAGCTAACAAGGTACACCAACCAAAAGGGATGGGGAAATAGGTTTTGGAAAGGTGGAATGGTTGTCTCAAGGATAACGTAATGTATGAGTGAAATGTTCATCGAGTCATTGAATGGATAACTGAGTGTGTTTTTGGAATCACTATGAACTCTCTGTAAAAAAAGATGGTCAGTCTGATGGTTCCCCCCCTCTCTCTCTATTTTCCATTCGTAAGGTCTTCCTCCCGAATAATCCCCACTGAGCCAAGTTTCCCCACGATATGAATCCATGTCCCTAACTTGACACTTGTCATATCGGAAGTTACTTTTGTCCACTTGTCCCCAACATTATAACTTAGGATAAAATTATCCATACTTTATGTTCTGGAATATTAATATAATATTCCCTTTACTTTTGGCCCTCCCTTTCCCTAACTGGTGAAGTTTAGTCCCCCATCTCTTTTATCACGGTCGATCTATGTGTAGTGATGTATTTTATATTAATCATGAGTCATCTACAAAGTAGGCGCATTGGCCCTTGACATCTAGGCATTCTGGCCTAATACCAAAACATAAGCATTTCAGCTTATAATACTAGCTCACCGACCTATAATGCATATTTTATACACAAAGGTTCGTTGACCTTAATATTGCGTGCACTTAGTTACTGCGCATTGTATCCTCTATCTTTAGGGTTGCACATACCTTAGTTACTGCACACGATATTCAGAAATGTGTACATTACATCCCTTTACTGCGCAGTATATGCGTGCACCATGCCATGAAAGGTGTATTACAAAAATGATGTCTAAATAGCTCACTAGATTAAATATACTTGGATTATATTTACATTTGGGTTCGACCAAGGGATATTAGAATCCCCTCCCCTTATTTATGCACTGTCCTCAGTGCATCATGTACCCATATACAAAACAATTCTCAAAATTCTTCAAAAATATGCGGGTATTCTTCCCGCATTGCATCCTCATGCTCCCAAGTAGAATCTTCAGGTTCGTACCAGGTCCATTGGACCTTTACAAGAACTATGGCTCGATTCTGAAGTTGTTTGATTTTTCAATCTAGGATGCGCACCGGATGCACTTGGAAAGCACCTTCTTGCTCCACCTGAATAACATTCCAATCAATAACATAATTAGCATCAGGTATATATTTCTTTATAAATGATACATGAAAGACATTATGAACAGTCATAAATGCAGGCAATGCAATCACATAAGAAACTAGACCAATTCTCTCTAGGATTTCAAATGGTCCACAAAATCTGGTTGCTAACTTGGCGTAGCTTCCCAACATCAGGGAGATCATGTTAGCTTTCACTTTCAGGAAAACATGATCACCCACTTTGAATTCTCTGTGGATTCTGTTTTTATCAGCATAACTTATTTGTCTGTCTTGGGCAGCTTTCAAATTCTGCGTAATTTTTAACATTTTGTCCTCCATCTCCTTGAGCGATTCTGGCCTAACTATTGTTCTATCAGTGGGGTTATCCCAGCTTACAGGAGTATTGCACCTCCTACCGTAAAGTTATTCAAACAAGCACATTTTCAATGATACATGATACCCATTGTTATAAGCGAATTCTACCAAGTGTAGGTAGTCTTCCCATTTTGATGGTTTATGCATCACATACATTCTCAACATATCTTCTATCACCGTATTCACTCCTTCTTTCTGTCCATTAGAATCAGGATGATAAGTTGTACTAAAGTTCAGATTCATTCTGAATCCTTTGAAGAATACTTTTAAGAAATTCAAGGTGAATTTCAGGTCTCTATCAGATATAATCGTTTTAGGAATTCCATGCAATCGTGCCACTTCCTTCATGAAAATATCAGCAACATCTGCTGCTTTGTGAGTAGTTTTTAGTGGAATAAAATGGGCATATTTTGTAAGCGTTTCCACCACTACCATAATCAAATCATGTAGCTTTCCTGTTCTAGGCAATCCCATAATAAAATCCATTGTCACCACTTCCCACTTCCATTCAAGAATGGGCAAAGGTTGCAGCAATCCTACTGGGTGCCTATGCTTTGTTTTAACTTTATGGCACTCCATACATCTAGCGATGTATTATTCAATTTCTCTCTTCATACCTGGCCAAAAGTATTGGCTCTTGACCACTGTTATGGTTTTATGATATCCAGGGTGCCCTGCATAAGGATCATTATGCATCTCATGCAAAATTATACGTTTCAAGTCCTGGACATTTGGTATAAAAATTATGTTCTTGTGCAGCAGTATTCCATCTACTCCCAACTTATAAATATCCATCTTTTGTGGTTTATTACCTTGTTGTAGTATTGCTACCAATTCTCTGTACTACAAATCTGTATTTTCAGCCTCCATAATTTTTCTTTTAACATTAGTCTGGTACATGCTGATGGTTGTAGGATGAAGCTCATGCACCCTCCTGCTGAGCGCATCTACCACTTTATTTTCTTTCTCTTTGATATGCTTTATATCAAAGTCATATTCGCTTAGAAATTCTAACCATATGCTTTGTCTAGCATTTAGATTTGGCTGATCAAATAAATATTTCAAACCATTGTGGTATGTTCTTAGCTCAAACCTCTTTCCCATGAGGTAGTGTCTCCATTTCCTCAGGGCATGCACTATCGCTACCAACTCCAAATCATGAGTGGCATAGTTTCTTTCATGCTCCTTCAACTTCCTTGATTCATAACATATCATGAATCCATTTTGACTGAGGACTCCACCCAGTCCTTCATTGCATGCATCTGTGCATACAATGAAATCTTCATTTGGGTCTGCAATCCTTAGTATTGGAGAACTTGTCAATAATTGTTTCAAATGTTGGAAACTCCTTTCACAGTCCATCATCCACTAAAACTTCATACCTTTCCTTTGCAAGGAAGTGATTGGGTGTGCTATCTTCGAGAATCCTCCAATGAATCACCTGTAATAACCTGCAAGACCCATGAAATATCTAACCTCTGTCACATTCTTTGGTCCTGACCATTCTCTAATGGCTTCTACCTTCTCAGGGTCCACTGTTATCCCATATTTTGAGATGATATGCCCCAAATAATGAATTTGTTTCTGATAAAATGAGCACTTGCTCAATTTGGCATACAACTGATGCTCCCTTAATATTTGCAACACCATCCTCAAATGATGTTCATGCTCTTCCTCTGACTTGGAATATATAAGAATGTCATCCAAAAAGACAATGACAAACTTGTCAAAATACTCTCAGAAAATACCATTCATTAAGCACATGAAAATAGCTGGTGCATTTAACAATCCAAATGGTACCACTGTGAACTCATAATGACCATACCTTGTCCTGAAGGCGGTCTTGCTAATATCTTCTTCTTTAATTATTACCTGATGGTATCCTAATCTGAGATCTATCTTTGAAAATATCCTTGCATCCTTCAATTGATCAAAGAGGTCATCAATCCTTGGTAGAGGATATTTGTTCTTAACAGTCACTTTATTCAAGTGTCTGAAGTCAATGCAAAATCTTAACGTTCCATCTTTCTTTTTCACAAAAAATACTAGGACACCCCAAGGTGATACACTTGGGCGTATATACCCCTTCTTCAGAATTTATTCAAGCTACATTTGCAACTCTTTCAATTCTGGTGTACTCATCCTGTAAGGAGTCTTTGATACTGGCGATGCTCCAAGCATCAAATCTATAGAGAAATCGATGTCTCTCTTTAGGGGTAGTCCTGGTACTTCCTTGAATACATATTCAAACTCTTTCAGGACTAGATAATCCTTCAAATTTGGCACCTTGTCTTTAGGTGTCTCCTCCATATGAGCTGCAAATATTTGACATCCTCTTCTATAACATTTCTTCAATTGTAACGCTGAAATTTCTCTAACAGTTACTTCCCTGGGAATTCCCTGCACTTTCCTTTGGTTCCCTTCTTCATCCAAGCAAGTGAATGCATTGTTATGACAATCCAATAGAGCACGATGTGGGTCCAACAAATCCATCCCAATTAAACAGTCATAGGAACCTATGGGTAAGATGTTCAAATCTTCCCTGGTATTTAGTCCATTCATGTCTATGAGGCAAGACTTAACCATCTCATTAAATTTTCTCTTGGCTCCTGTAGCTAGTTGCACCAACCAGGATTTCCCATGCTTGCTTCTTGGTAAATGAAAACTTTCCACCATCTTTGGGTCTATATAACTATGGCTAGCTCCTGAATCAGTTAAAATAGAAAGGGTTTGGTTGTTGATCATACCTTCCACTTCAATCATGTGGGACTGATACTCTTCTTTCTTGTTGTCCGGGGCTGCATAAATCCTTGGCACATTTATGCCCATGTCCTCTATTGTCTTAGCTCGTTGTACATTGTGAATAGTCCTACCTTTTTCGCCTCTGTGAGAACAATCTCTAAACCTATGGTCTCCTTTACAACCCCAACATTGCATAGGTGGTTGTCTTGGCCCTTGACTCCCTGTGTCAATCACTCTAGTTTCCTTATGTGTTTGCTGCCATTGTGGATTATTTCTTAAGAATGGTGGCTTAGCTCCCTTCTTCCTCTGATCCATATTGAATTTCTTATTGTCTTCCCAAGCCTTTTGGAAAGTTGGTCTTACTTTCTATTGGTCATATAATCATTTAGCTCTTATTATAGTTTATTCTAATGTCTTGGGATCATCATATTGTATTTTGTCACTGATGAATGATGACAATCCACTTAAGTACCGTTGCATATTGATTGTCTCATCCTTAATGAAAGAGACATACTTCAACAATTCCAAAAACCTTCTCTCATATTCATCTATGGTCATATTTCCAAGCTTAAGTTCAAAGAACTCTTTCATTTTCTTGTCATAGTATCTCTTGGTCAAGTATTTCTTCTCAAAATACTTCTTGAATTCTCTCCAAGTAACACTTTTCTCTACAATGTGTTGTACTTGCACAAGTTGATCCCACCACATGGAGGCCTTTCCTTTGAGTTGATAGATAGTGATTCTACCTTCAGCATGGGAAGAATAATTATGCAATTGAAAAGACTTCCTCATGCCTAGAAACCATGTTTCGGCATCTTCATCCTTCTTGTGCTCACCATCAAATGTAGGAGGTTTGATTTTTTTCATTTCTCCTCTCAACTCATCCACCCCAGATCTCTTATACCTTCTGACAGGGGATAGACTTGAGTTGTTTCCTACTCTATTATGGGAATGTCTATGGGGATGATGGTGATGTCTACTAGAACTTTTTACTTCTCCCTTCTCCTCTGAAGATTTGTGACTCTCAGATCTACTTGAGTTACTCTCCTTAACCAATTTCTTCTCCATTATGTTCAAACCTTCCAATAGCTTCATGTTGAAGTCATCCTGTTGCTCTTTGGATTTCATAAGAATTTCATTATCAGCTTTATGGCTTTGGACATCCTTCTGCAAATTCTTAATGGTCTCAACCATATTCATATCTTCATTCCTTTCTTCTCCATGTCCATTGGAGTTCGTTCCTTCCATGCCCAAATGGATATCCATCCCTCTGCTCTTCTTTGGATGACTGCAATTCCCCTATGCCTCTTCCATTCCTATGAACTCTGCACTGGTCTGTCGTGACCGAGTTTTTGTTAATTCTGCAAAATGGGCAGCCATCGAAACTAATCGGACTAACCAATCAACAGTTCATGAGAATAAGCACCAATTTGATTCAACATACACATCAACATTATCACTCCCGGTTTCATGGTGTTATCACCATGACAATTCTAGAGAAGACCCAAGTCTTGACAACGCTGACGCACAGTGTCTTCCAAGATACACTTGCGCAAGAAGGTGGTATTGTTGAAACCACTTTCACCAAGATGCGGTATCACGTGTCTCAACATGTCAAATCCACCACTCATGGAGCGGGCGACGGCTAGTCAGATCACCCTGCTCCATTCGTTTGGTACTTCGTAGCCATGTGATGTCAGTTGAACACCGCCATGTAACGAACTCAAAATATAATCATTCAAAATGGATTGGTCGAGCATGCAAACCCAACGCTCTTGTACGTAATCTGTCTATGCTTCATAAATGGAGTTCTATAATTACCACTCCCAAAGTATGAAGATATGTGCATATCTATAACCGTAGTAATCTTCAAGCTGCTCGACTTCCTTCTCTCTGTAAAGACACATTTCTGTATCCCCAACCTGACATACATGGACAAAGCTAAGTCGAGTGAGACTGGTTATTTGAGCAAAATGCTACGATTTCTTTCGAATAAGGAGGAAAGGGTCCTTGCGCACCTTCTAGCAACTAAGTTGAGTGAGACTGGTTATTTGAGCAAAATGCTACGATTTCTTGCGAATAAGGAGGAAAGGGTCCTTGCGCACCTTCTAGCAACTAAGTTCCACACAGAGCCGGTTATAGACTCACGATTGGAAGTTAGGATGAATCCCACTATAAAGGATTTAGTCATCAATAGGCCAGCCACTAAGAAGAAAAGGAGTAAGTGGCATAAAAAGGATGAATCTACGGTTAAAGCAGCCAAAAGTGTTGGAGAAAATCAACCGGTCTGGTTAGATTCCTCTTTAAAGGCGAAGATCACTAAGCTGAAGTAAGTCTTCAACTAAGATAACATGTCTCAGCGAATTTTGAATAGACAGTAGTGGAGGTAAAGAGTACCAGAGATGATAGGCATGTTCTTCAATGACCCTTTTTACAACAGGCTAACTGTTGTCATCACCCTTTTGTAATTTTGTGATTAATATGATTATATAAATACAGAAATGGATTTTAGACTATTTTATTACAATTTCTATTTGGTGATGTTATGACCCTTATTTTCTTTTATAATAATTTTTTTTTCTTGTAATCTTATATTTTTTTTTCATCTGTCTAAATCAGAAGAAATTAAAATTCGTAATTCTTTTTAATTAATGCTTCAATGCGGTTATGTGTTTATTTTTCTTTTATTATTATGCAATTTAAACTCAGAATCCTCGCCTTCCAAGTGAATTTGCACATGTTAACTTGACCTGTTCATTTATATTATCGTGCATATTAATATTACAAGATAAACGCTTCTCCGCACTCCTAAATCTACTGTGTGTTTCTTCTTCATCATACCGACTAATTACGTGCACTATTCTGGCGTTGTGCGCCAATATCGACTGCACACCGATATTCTACATGCATTTTCATCCTATGCATGCACCATGTCAAGTTTAACATATTCCTTCATGCTCAAATATCTGCGCACACTACTCAATACACTGTCGTGAAACAACTTATACTCGTACTTATGCGCATACCAACAAAACTCCTCTGAGTTAAGCAATACTTGCACACCCCATGTGCACCTTACTATGTGTGTGCTTACTACGCAAGGTGAATTTCAGTGCATGCATCTACACATAATAATCTCCCGCATGACGCCACAATTTACTGCGCACACTGGCATGCCACTGTTTCCCGTGCAGTGCTAAATTTACCATGCACACCAGTACGCCAACCTTTTCCAAGGACACTCTATGACTCTAATTCTGGTCACTTCAAAGTTACCTTTCTATGAATATTCACTTTGATTCCACCCTTCTGTTCCATCCAAGCTCAGTGTTGAACTGAGGCTCTGATACCATACTGTAACGAACCCCTCGACCATCCCGACGCCGGGGTACGCCACTCCAGAGAAACCACTCATGCTCTGACGCCATTCGGTAACATTCCAAGCCATCAGGTTGGGACATGCTACTCTAGGGAACATATTTTGTTCCCATACTGCGGAACATACAGTAGCAAACCCAGTAGTCAACTAAGAAATGCCACCTAAATTTACTCTTTAGACTGCATGCAACTAAAACATATACATACAGCACGCTCGCGGAAGCTTTACATCTAACATAAACAAACAATTACTATCTGTAACATGAATTTTATATTACAAATAATAGTAATTATTGATATGCATCATTTACAGGAAATTACCCATAAGCACACAAGCATTCATAGTCACATATATGATAAAATCGTAACATGGGCATGTAAATAACAAAACGCCATATCCATATATCATACAATTGGTACTTATCTTAGAAAGGTTGTCACCAATTGCTTACAGACCATCCACGAACCTCCCAACCATACATTACACTATTCATCACTCTCAACAGTGAATCACCCTCGAGCTAGGATTCAACTCCACCCAGGGTAAAGGGATTCCTATCTAGGCTAAGGCTCATGGAAAATAGGAAAGACTTCGTCTCGGGTGCTCACTCAACTAATAGCCTACAACCTCTCATTCCCCACATGCCTGTCCCACCCAAGGAAGTGTGCCACTTCTCTGATCAACAATCCCTCGGCTACCCCACTTCCCTTCCAGGGCTTCAGCAACAGGCCGGACCGGAAGTCTCAGAGCGTTGTAGCTGTAGTTTAGCACCAATGGAAATCAATCCCCAACAATTGTCTTGCCTAGAGAACTGCTCACGGGCCTGACAACCCACTTCTTCAATCCCGCTCCAAGATAACCAGGTACACCAACCAAAAGGGACGGGAAAACAGATTTCGTAAAGGTGGAATGGTTGTCTCAAGGCTAATAGAATGTATGAGTGAAATGGTCATGGAGTCATTGACTGGACAACTGAGTGTGTTTTTGGAATCATTGTGAACACTCTGTCAAAAATGATGGCCAGTCTGATGGTTCCCCCTCTCTCCCTCTGTTTTCCGTTCATAAGGTCTTCCTCCCGAATAATCCCCACTAAGCTAAGTTTCCCCACGATATGAATTCATGTCCCCAACTTGACACTTGTCATATCGGAAGTTACTTTTGTCCACTTGTCCCCAACTTTAGAAATTAGGATAAAATTATCCATACTTTATGTTCTGGAATATTAATATAATATTCCCTTGACTTTTGGCCCTCCCTTTACCTAAATGGTGAAGTTCAGTCCCCCATCTCTTTTATCATGGTCGGTTTGCGCGCAGTGATGTATTTTATATTAATCATGAGTGATCCGGATTATTTTCGGCACGAAATGAGAGCGGAGATATAATAAATAAATGCACAGAGGTATCGTGTATATCCAATAATATAACATAAATATATCAGAGATGCAACCATAAACACAGATATACAGTAATACATGATTTCTCTTAATGAAATAAATGTACAGAGACTGTAAAATACAGAGTGAAAGACTCGATAGAATGGTGGCATCTTATCTCTGAGAAGAGATGTGATGGTTACTCGCATTCGCAAGAAGATCATTCAAATGAGGCTCTGAAGGAATTTTTACAATAAATGGGAATGCCAAAATTCCTAGACATCAAAAAACCTAACCCTAGGAGATGAAGCGCCAAAAGTCATGTGGGCCTCGTTTGGGTAAGTTAGTACATCAACTTCCCGAGGTCGTAACTTTTTCATACAATCTCCGTTTTAGGTGTATGATAGCTCGTTGGAAAGGTATCATCAAGGAGATTCATTTTTGGGGGCTCAATCATGCCTTTGGCTATCATTGAGAACCTCTATATCGAAAAACCTTCATTTAGGCCCTCAAAATGGCCCCGGAAGTTAAAACCTGCTAAAAATAGTAAATTGTCAAAATTGCCAGAAAGTTGTTTTGAGCCAGTTGGAAAAGGTGGGTGGACACCGATATCCACTTGGATCAATCCTCCCTCCTGAGGAAGCAATTTTCTCCATTGCGTTGAGTTCTCGAGGGAGAAGGAAAAGTGTTTGTTGAATCTGTATCTTGGTGAGCTGCTTATCTTGCTGGAGACGTCGCGCTTCTCAGTTTGTGGAAGTCTGTAACGAACCTTTTGAGGTTGAGGATGTTCAAAAAGTTGGGCTACATGAGAGGACAGTGTGCATAAGGAATCTTTGCACTTTTTTGCAACCTTGTCGACCTGCTTCTGTTGGATAGAAGGTGCTTGGGGCAAGGTTGTAGTGGTTGTAGTGTCCTTTTGTTCTCCTTTTGAACAGATTGTGAAGAAGCTGAATTTTGCAGTATGAGATACTACCTTGTGACACTTTTTAGGTGGAACAGTAGTCAAAACTACCTCTGGTATTCTATAGAGATGACCCCCCAAAGTAACAATGAAACTACGAGGTCGAGACTCATAAACAACATGGCATCTCCACATATATGGTTGTCCCAAGAGCACATCACAAACATCCAGTGGGGAAACATCACATAATACCTCATCCTTGAAGGGTTGGATGCCATATGATAATCGACATTGTTGGTTGACATCGAGATCTCATCCTTGGCGAAGCCACCCAATGTTGTATGGCTGCGGGTGTGGTGTTGTCGACAATCCCAACTATTTGATGACCTCTAATGAGATGAGTTTCTTCTAGCTTCCACTATCAATAATAAAATGCAGCGGGGTCCCCTTGATCCAGAATCGGATCCAGGAGCCTGACAGGGCTCAAAAAGGCCCAAAAATGAAAGTGCTCATAATTTAATGAAACCAACGCCATTGTGTCTGTCTCATCTTCCTGATTCCGGCCATATATTTACTTCGTCAAATGGGCTTCGTATGCGAAAGATATCGCATTCTGTTCGAAAACCCAAATAGGAAAAAAAAATGGGTGACTGTAGAGTCCGTATAGTGCCACGTGGAAGGCTGACTGTACAGGACGTACAACCGTATAGCTAACGTGGCATCTTCTAGAGAAGACACATGGCAGGTGACAGGGAGTACGACAGGTACAGTTGGACCAGTGAAAGGGTGACACATGTCACCACTGTAAGGGTGACACGTGGCACAGGCTGACGTGGCATGCTGGCGTGGAGGTATGGTTGCTGACTGGGTAGACACCTCGACAGACAGGTGGATGAATAAGTGTTTGACAATTGGCAGTTTCTGATTGGTAGTGGAGGTGCCACGTGGCCCATTCATGGGCTGCCACGTAGCACCCTCTGGTTGGCTCTCCGGCGTTGTGTAAATTTTTATGGACTCCACCAGATTCGAACCCCCGACCTCCACCATGCTATGGACTGGTAGGACCGGGCTAACCACCCGTGCCACTATTGGTTCTTAACAACCATATGGCAATTAATTAATTTAATTTTGTTTAAAGGTTTAAATGGAGGTGGAAAGGGATGCGGCTTAGCCCCAGCCCATGGTTCGATATATTTATGCGACCACAAAGTTTGGGGTGCGGGGGCCACGGATAGGGGCGCACCCTCCGCCATAAGACTAGGGGGATAAGACCATAGGCCAAGCACGCGCATAGGAATAGGGCTTGGCCATATGGCGTTCACACAGAACCGGGTGCCATATTTCGGGGGGCCAGCATGTTAAGGATAAGTGCTTGGACACATGGCGCAGTATTGGTGACCAGGAGCCCTACAAAAAGGGGTTGCGCCCTATATATGCATATTTTGGGTTTTAAACTTTATTATAAAGGATTTTTATTGATTTTTATGCCTGTATTAATGGATTTTATCCATTTTTGGGAGATATTGGGCATTTTTGGAGGCCAAATTTTGGGAGGAAGTTGGGGATGGATAACCAACTTCAGATCTATAAAAACCAGGCCTATTTGAGGCCATGGAGGACAGTCGGAGCAGATTTATGCTAAAGGGAAGCCAAGCCAAAGCCATTTTTATGCAGGGAAGCTATTGAGGAGTAGACGCTTGCGGGCCATTTCTGGGAGCTCCGGTCATCCGTTTTGCGTGCTGTTTCTTTTGTTGGGTTCTAGAGATCTGGAAGAACATGAACAGATCAATCTTGTAGCCAATTGGCACTACTGCGATGTACTTTTGATCTTTTGAACAGAAATAAAAAAGCCTCCCCCACAGAGACAAAGGCCCGGAGACGTAGGCAACGTTGTGTCGAACTCCGTTATCAATTCTCTTGCTATGGTTTATTGTTTATTACTTCATTTCAGATCTGCATATGTGTATATGGCTGCCATAATTCCTCTTATTTCCTCATTCTTTCATTAAGCTTCTCAAATGGTTAATTAACACATGCAATTAAAAACTCAACCACAGTCATTAAAAGATCTTGATGGATCAAGTGGTATCAGAGCTAGTTGACATTTGGATTTGAGTTTTGCATGTTAACCAGGGAAAAGCTACAGTGTGGTGAAGGCGAGCTTGTTGTAGAGAATCCAGTAATTGGATTGAGAAAGAGAGCTTCTCATAGCGAGAAGATGGCATCGGAAGAAGGGATTTCTCAGGATGAGAAAGAGTTCCGGAAAACGTTCCTTGCTATGTCAGATATGGTGAAAGTTTTGTACGAGGATTACTTGGAATGAAAGAGACCAGTTTTGGGTGAATCTTCAAAGGGAAAAAGTGAAGAGGAAGAGTATCATCCTCAGATTCCTCCTTCAGCTCCATCATCACCTCCTTCTTCTCCTTCTTCTTCAAGTTCAAGTTCTAAATCTAATGGAAAGAAAAATGTTCATAAGAATAAGAATGAAATGCCATTGTTAAAACTTGATGTTAAATTTGAGTTGCCCATATATGATGGTGAAGTAAATGCAGAGAAACTTGACAATTGGATCAGGTGGATGGAGGTTTATTGCAGTGTGCAACAAATCAAGGATGAGGCCACACAAATTAAGTTGGCATCTTTGAGACTTGCAGGTACAGCTCTCATCTGGTGGCAAAGCAAGTTGCAAAAGGGAACACAACAAGTGGGTAATGTATTTACATCATGGAAGAGTTTCATTTCTGCACTTAGGAAACAATTCTATCCTTTGGGTTATAAAGAAAAAACATTAATTGAATGGCAATCTTTAAAACTAAGAAAAGGACAAACAATGCAAGAATACAACGATGGATTTCGAAAAATGGCATTAATGTTAGATATCCCTTTACAAACACAAGAAACTCTTATGAAGTATATAGGAGGTTTACCTGCACATATTAGAAACATTGTTTTCATGTTTGGACCCACTAACCTTGATGAGGTTTATGTTCAAGCTATGTATATTGAAGCAGGGAAAGCAGGTGTGTCAGGGGAATCATCGTCTTCAAGGAAAGAGGACAAGAGTAAAAGGCATGGCAAGAATTCAAATGCAATGACAAGGAAGGAAGGAAAGCCCTCTTGCAAGCATTGCAAGAAAGAGGGACATGATGAGGACAAATGTTGGCAGCTACATCCCGAGAAGAGGCCAAAGTGGTTCAAGGAAAAGAAGGGAATGAAAACAGTGGAAACGACAACAAAAACCACAGACTTGGGATCGGATTCAGGAGATGAATCAAAGATCTCATTGGTTGGTATGACAGGTAAAATTGGTGAAGGCATTGATTGTAGAAGCAACTTGTTTCATATAAGGGTAATCATGTGACACACTAAGATAGACACATTAATCGACAGTGGATCTCAATCTAATCTAATCTCAGAAGAATTG
>ML842047.1:24129-40079 GCA_009831015.1 Picea engelmannii
AATCATGTGACACACTAAGATAGACACATTAATCGACAGTGGATCTCAATCTAATCTAATCTCAGAAGAATTGGTTAAGCAATTGGGGTTAAAAACACAAACTCATCATAAGCCTTACACACTTAAATGGATAAGCAATCATCATCAAATGCACATAACGAAGCAGTGCACAATCAAATTTGCAATTTCATCTAAGTATGTGGATGAAGTAACATGTGATGTAGTGTCATTAAGAGAATGTGGAATGGTCTTAGGTAGTCCATACTTATATGATCGTAAGGCAATCTTCTACAGGACAAAGAATCAATATCAATTAACCAAAGCAGTTCAAGATTAGGTGGTTCATGCTCATCATGTTAAGGCAAATAAAACACTTCAAACAATGGAACAATTAAAGAAGGCAGTGCAAGAAAGAAACAAACCAATAATTGTTTCAAATGAAGTAATCGATATTAAGCAAGAACAAGAAATGATTCTTGAATGGAAAATCAATCATAAGTTGCTTCAAGATAAGCTCATGTCGTGCAAATATTTCAAGTATATCAGGTCATTTACAGTCGTCTTTTTGATGTTGTCATTAGTAATGTTGTCTACATGGATGATAGTGGCTTCAGTAAGATGTAACAGGGTTCAAATGGCTAACAATATATTGTCAGTTGTCATGATTGTGTTACAGTTGATCTTGATGAGACAGGTGCACAGGACAAAGTTCAGAGACAGAGGACAAGCCGGGTGGCCTATCCCGAGCTTGTTGACTGGTCAGTAACATTTTGGGGACAAAAAGGTCTTTTAGTGGGGAGGTGTGATCCAGAATCGGATCCAGGAGCCTGACAGGGCTCAAAAAGGCTCAAAAATGAAAGTGCTCGGAATCCGATGAAACCAATGCCATTGCGTCTGTCTCGTCTTCTTGATTCCGGCCATATATTTACTTCATCAAACGGGCTTTGTATGCGAAAGATATCACATTTTGTTCGAAAACCCAAACAGGAAAAAATAATGGGTGACTATACAGTCCATACAGTGCCACGTGGCAAGCTAAGTGTACAGATCGTACGACCATATAGCTGACGTGGTAGCTCCTGGAGAAGACACATGGCAGGTGACAGAGAGTACGATAGGTACAGTTGGACCAGTCAGAGGGTGAAACGTGTCACCATTGTAAGGGTGACACGTGGCACAGGATGATGTGGCAGGTACAGTGGCATGTTGGCATGGAGGTATGGTTGCTGACTGGGAAGACACCTCGAAAGATAGGTGGACGAATCAGTGTTTGACAAGTGGCAGTTTCTGATTGGTATTGGAGGTGCCACGTGGCACCCTCTGGTTGGCTCTCCGACGTTGTGTAAAATTTTATGGACTCCATCGGAGTCGAACCCCCGACCTCCACCATGCTATGGACTGGGAGGACTGGGCTAACCACCCATGCCACTGTTGGTTCTTAACAACCATATGGAAATTAATTTATTTAATTTTGTTTAAAGGTTTAAATGGAGGTGGAAAGGGCTGCGGCTTAGCCCCAACCCATGGTTCGATATATTTATGCGACAACAAAGTTTGCGGCACGGGGGCCATGGATAGGGGTGAACCCTCCACCATAAGACCAGGGGGGTAATACCATAGGCCAAGCGCGCGCATAGGAATAGGGCTCGGCCATATGGCCTTCACACAGGACGGGGTGCCATATTTCAGGGGGGTAGCGTGTTAAGGATAAGCGCTTGGCCACATGGCACATTATTGGTGACCAGGAGCCCTACAAAAAGGGGTTTCACCCTATCTATGCATATTTTGGGTTTTAAACTTTATTATAATGGATTTTTATTGATTTTTATGCCTGTATTAATGGATTTTATCCATTTTTGGGAGATATTGGGAATTTTTGGAGGCCAAATTTTGGGAGGAAGTTGGGGATGGATAACCAACTTCAGATCTATAAAAACCAGTCCTATTTGAGGCCATGGAGGATAGTCAGAGTAGATTTATGTTGAAGGGAAGCCAAGCCAAAGCCATTTTTATGCAGGGAAGCTATTGAGGAGCATATGCTTGCGGGCCATTTCTGGGAGCTCTGGTCATCCGTTTTGCGTGTCGTTTCTTTTGCTGGGTTCTAGAGATCTGGAAGAACATGAACAGATCATTCTTGTAGCCAATTGGAATTGCTGTGATGTACTTTTGAGCTTTTGAACAGAAATAAAGAAGCCTCCCCCACATAGACAAAGGGACGGAGACGTAGGCAACATTGTGCCGAACTCCGTTATCAATTCTCTTGCTATGGTTTGTTGTTTATTACTTCATTTCAGATCTGCATATGTGTATATGGCTATCATAATTCCTCTTATTTCCTCATTCTTTCATTAAGCTTCTCAAATGGTTAATTAACACATGCAATTAAAAACTCAACCACAGTCATTAAAAGATCTTGACGAATCACCCCTTCACCCACATCTGTGAATGAAAAAGGCACTCCCCCTCTTCAGGATCTGTTGGTTCTTCTAGTTGAATTGTTTTGGTAGCGACAATAGCAGTGGGGTCTGCGTCAATGATCTGTCCTTTACCATTATTTTCATAATCATTTTCTGAATTAGGGTTTGGCTCTTTGTCTTTGATCTCGTCCACTAATGACTGTTTTGAGCGACATTCATCGGTGTTGTGCCAGAGGCTTTTGTGGAACTCACACCATTTTCCTGTGTCCTTCTTTGTCTTCCCATGACCCTTCTTTTCTTGTGTCTTGGACTAGTTTTTAGGAAACTATTTGCTAGGGCCATCTTTGTCATACTTCGGTTGTTACGGATTTGCAGGCCCAAACTCCCATTTGTTCTGGTGCTTAAATTTCTACTCGATTTTGATAGCATATCGATAAGCAGCACCTAGTGATGAGATGTCCAGAAAATCCATTTCAATTTGGATGTATCTGTGTAGAACCCCACTGTATTTCAGAACCAAATGTCGCTCGGAGTCTTTGATACCCAGCTTGGTGTGCAAGGTATGGAAGGTATTGGTGAACTCTGGAACTGCTTGGCCCCTTTCTTGCCGCAGTGTGGTCCATCTCATGTACTGGTCCTCATAGTTGCCAACAGGGTAATACTGTTCCTTTACCGCATACACAAAAAAATCCCAAGTGGGATCAACCTCATATATTCCAGACTCCTCTGTGGAACTTTGCTCCCATTAAGTTTCCCACCAATTTTTGACATGAGGGAGAGCTTTAAGGAGTGTGAAGGTGATCTTTTCTTTGTCGGAAAAATTGTGAATAGAGAAATAACCTTCTAGCAGGGTTAACCATTTTTCTAGGGCTTATGCATCTATCTGTCCTTCAAATATAGGAATATCAAAATTAAATTGTACCTTGAAAGGCGAGGTGCCTCAAAAGTGGCCTCTTGAAGAAGATGCGCCTGCTATTATCGGCAGGCGTTGAAGGATGTGGGAAAAATTCTCCATCATTTCGTCCCTCTGTCGCGTGAGAGCTTGCTCAAGCAACAGATTGATAGGATCATCTACTCCGTCTTTTTTCTTTTCTTCTGCCATTGAGGGCTTCTTGGGTGTGAGAGAGTGATTTTCCTCAAGACAGACAAGCTCAAGACCCAACTTTCTATACTCAGACCTCGTCGGGGACATGCACTGAAAAAAATGACCAAGAACAACCTGCTCTGATACCACTGATCTGGATTATTTTCGGCACGAAATGAGAGCGAAGATATAATAAAGAAATGCACAGAGATATCACTTATATCCAATAATATAACAAAAATATATCATAGATGCAACCATGAACATAGATATACAGTAATACACTATTTCTCTTAATGAAATAAATGTACAGAGACTGTAAAATACAGAGTGAAAGACTCGATAGAATGGTGGCAGCTTATCTCTGAGAAGAGATGTGACAGCTACTCTCATTCGCAAAAATATCATTACAATGAGGCTCTGAAGGCCTTTTTACAATAAATGGGAATTCCAAAAGTCCTAGACATCAAAAAACCTAACCCTAGGAGATGAAGCGCCAAAAGTCATGTGGGCCCCATTTGGGTAAGTTAGTACATCAACTTCCCGAGGTCGTAACTTTTGCATATGATATTTGTTTTAGGCGTATGATAGCTCGTTGGAAAGGTATCATCAAGGAGATTCATTTTGGGGGCTCAATAATTTATTTGACTATCATTGAGAACCTCTATCTTGAAAAACCTTCATTTAGGCCCTCAAAATGGCCCCAGAAGTTAAAACCTGCTAAAAATAGTAAATTGCCAAAATTGCCAGAAAGTTGTT
Source organism: Picea engelmannii (assembly GCA_009831015.1). Classification (NCBI taxonomy): domain Eukaryota; kingdom Viridiplantae; phylum Streptophyta; class Pinopsida; order Pinales; family Pinaceae; genus Picea; species Picea engelmannii. The sequence goes on from ML842047.1 coordinate 28,390, forward strand.
TTGAGCCAGTTGGAAAAGGTGGGTGGCCACCGATATCCACTTAGATCAATGATTCATGTACAAAGTAGGTGCATTGGCCCTTGACATCTAGGTGTTCCGTCCTATTACCAGAACATAAGCATTCCGGCTTACAATATTGGCTCACCAACCTATAATGCATATTTTATACACAAAGGTTCGTTGACCTTAATATTGCATGCACTTAGCTACTGTGCGTTGTATCCTCTATATTTATGGTTGTGCGCACCTTAGTTAATGCGTGTGGTATTCATAAATGTGTACATTTCATCCCTTTATTGTGCAATATATACGCGCACCATGCCATGAAAGGTGTATTACAAAAATGATGTCTAAACAACTCACTAGCTTAAATATACTTGGATTATATTTACATTTGGGTTAGACCGAGGGATATTACAGATCCAATCACTTGTTTGTACATGATTTCATCAATCTCGTCAAAATCAGAAGAATACGCACTTAGTTTCTTCAGATTCATCACCATTGGTGTAGCCATGGGATTACAACTCAAAATCCAAAAAAAATTCAATATCTAAACTGTGTACTTCCCCTGACTCAAGAAGATCTCATCAGTTCTCTGCCACACCTCTATTCCCAAGAAGTATTTCATCATACCAAGGTCCTTCATCTCAAACTTAGAGGCCAACACATACTTTCATTCAATAATAAGGCTCTTTGTACCGATGAGGAATAAATCATCAACATAGAGGAACAAAATCAGGGACTCACCATTAACAATATTGTAGTATAGGTTGGGATCAATAACACTTTTGTTGAAGCCCAAAATCATTAGGTATCCATCAATCCTCACATACCAAGATCGAGGTTCCTGCTTGAGTCCATAAAGGGTCTTCTTCAATCTGCAGACATGAGACTCCTTTTCATATATCACAAAACCATATGGTTGCTCTATGTATACTTCTTCCTCAATCTCTCCATTGAGAAAGGTTGTCTTCACATCCATCTGATGTAGTGTTCAACACATGGATGTTGCAAGGGAAATAATCATCCAGATAGAAGTATATAGAGAAACATGAGCAAACATATCGTCATAATATATTCTCTCCACCTGAGATAATCATCTAGCAACAATTCTTGTTTTGTGCTTATCGATGCTCCCATCATCTGTTTGTTTGATCTTATAGATCCACTTGGAAGTCACTAATAACTTCCCCTCATGTCTCAAAAAATATACCACACATCATTCTTGATTATTGACCGATACCGCTCCATCATGACATCTCTCCATATTGGATGACTAGTTTCCTCCTCATAATAGGAAGGATCAGAATCAATGATTATGGATCATAGTTGTGACACAGCACGAATATCTCTGAGTTATCTTTCTCTCTTGAAAGGTAATATGTGGAGATGCATGTCCTTCTTCCTATTGCAGATTCTGACGATCCCATGAAGGTCTCTTCTGACCTACTACAATATATTTGGGAACATTAACTTGAGCTACATGATCAATGGGATCAATTTGATCAATAGAATAAACTATCTCCCTCTGAACTGTCGGAGGGTTAGGGGGAGAAGTCACAATCTCTCCTTGTATCTCATTATCAATCTCCATGTGAGATCCTCTAGATCTCCTGAAGGCTACCTCCTCCTCAAAGGTAACATCTCTTCTCACCTCAATCTATCTCTAACTAGGGATGTAGATTCGGTATGCCTTCGAAGACTCATTGTACCCCAAAAATGTACCATTTCTTCTTGAAGGGTCTAGCTTGGTCCTTTTCTCCTTGGGCACATGAATGTATACTAGAAACCCAAATATTATGAAGTGTCCAAACTCAATATTCACTCGTGGTTCCCTCATGGAACCAATGTATTCTCTAGGAAACATCGATGTTTCCTCATGGATTCAATGTCATCCAGGACATATCGAGGTTTCCTCGTGAAACAAATTTATTGGTTCCTTCATCTGACCATTCAAGGCACGTCAGTATGAAGTCCACATTCCCCCCTACTAGTCCACATAGGACCCTCCGAGAAGAATGTCTCATGTTGTTCCTCAAACATCTCTTTTCAACAACTTATTTTATTTATGGGTGCCCTGCCCTTACTTCTTGATGCAATGGAGTTTAACCAAACTCATCCTTTATCTTGACATTGGCACCATTAGATATTAAAACTTGGGCAATATTAACTCTCCCTTTTCTCACAACGTAATGCAAAGTTGTTTTCTCACCATAGTTTACCACATAAACATTTGCACCTATCTAAATTAATGCTTCCATAAAATAGCATTCCCACTTTGTTTTGTTGACTATGCAATTGAAAATCTAGATCATCATGCTACAATGTTAATCTGCTATGAATTGAAAGCTTAGTTATTGGATTTTAAAAGATAATTGTTATCGTCTTCAAATCATCAAGTTTTCGTTAAGAAATGTTGTGGAAAAATTAAATGTGTAACACTGCATCTCCAGTGAGAACTACCTATGCATAAAATATATGTTCAAATTCCCATGGAAGGTATGGGTCGTATGGAGATGTATCTGTAATAATTTAACTATTTTAAAATAATTTCTCGTTCACTCCTAAGTCAAAGTGATTCACCACCTTCATTAGATAGAACTTCAGTGGTGATTATCGGTGGTAAAGTTCAATCAATCATTATCTAACTTTTTTGCATAGACCAACCCTCATGGTTATTCAAATGATAAGTATTTGGATTCTCACATATCATCGTAATTGTAGAACACTGAAATTGAACTATAACATGGACAAATGAAACAAATAACTGGAGATGCAATTGTGAAGTCTTTTTTTTGACAATTTTAAATGCATGATGTGTGTTGGACTTCACTCCTGCTAAATTGGGTGGCCATCCATCAAATAGGCCTCTACTTGTCGACCTCTGGTAGTTTAGCAATCTGAGCTCCATTCAAAAAGTAATATGTTCCATCATAATATATTATCTCACCCCACTTGAGAAAGTAATCTAGGATTATAAAGTATATCTTCTGAGCACCCAATTGGCCAACAACAAATCCTTGCTAGTTTTGGGTACAAAATATTAGAGTCGAAAGTAAAGGCCAATTGACTTATGAATGCATATTTTATGACATGTGGTTCCTAAAGCTTGCACCCACCATCAAAAATTTATTTTGGTGGAATAATCAATGATATTTGATCCATCCCAATAGTTGAATAGATGTGTAATATCAATTAATTTCTATAGTATGATATGTGTATCTGATGGTGAGGGATGTACATTACCCACTAGGAAATATAGAATCTTCTCTGGGCCCTTCCATGAGGGAGTTAAACCCAGTCCTTCTCTGATACCATGTTGATTTTTCTATATGAGATGATATATCATCGATATTTCATTACAATGATGAGTGTTACATATATAGAGAACATATGGTGACCATCCATGAAAGGATGCATCCCTTGGATAATAAATAACTGTTTATTATTATCATTACTTATTATTATATATATATATATATATATATATATATATATATATATATAATAGTTATATTATTAATTATTAATCTAGAAGAATGTATTCCTGATGTTGTCCAAACATCAACACATGCAACTTATAAATTCCTTCATCTCAAATACTATTGTCCAACTCTATTTAGAGATGCCAAAACGTATGTGAGAAGTTGTCAAAGTTGCCAATGAATTGGATGACCAACATCAACTAATGAGATTCCCCTCCAGCCATGGGTTCTCATTGAACATTTTGAGAATTGGGCTCTGGACATTGTAAGACCTATCAATCCTATGTCACATGGAAAGAGATATATCCTGGTATGTATTGATTATGTTACCAAGTGGGTTGAGGCAAAAGTTGTGACAAGAGAAACTGAGAAAGTTGTGACCAATTTCCTATTTGAAGACATCTTTCTCATATTTTGGGTACCAAGAGAAATAGTTACAGACCAAGGAGCACATTTCACTTCAACACGTGTAAGGGGAATCATTGAGAAATAAAAAATCAAGCATAGGAAATCCTCCCCTTACTATCCATAGGATAATGGACAAATGGATTCAAAAAATAAAGTTTTAGAAGAAATCTTGATGAAGACAGTCCGACTCCATCTAAAGGATTGGGCAGATAAGCTTCCTAAATCTTTATAGGCCTACAAGATTGTTGGATAGATGTTTTTCATTGATGTCAACCCTAGTCAACCCTATAATAATCCCCAAAGCAATTTTGGAAGAATCTAGTAGTGATGGTTTTATTTGAATAAGTCTCCAAAGTGGTCCCCTTATGGAATAGCTTTAAGCAGGGCCCTCATAGGAAGACGCTTTGAAGAAGTCTACAAGAATCCCAAATATGTAGTCATGAAACCTGAAGGCTTTTGAGGAAAAAGAGGATAATGGACTCTACTAATGCATTCAAAACTATCTTAGATGGATAGTCCTCACAATTGCACATGGTTCCTCACAATTGAGGAGATATTCCCTCTTGAATATGGAATCCCTAAAGTATGGTTAAGAATCCCTAAACAATTGTAACACGTAGTGATAAGTTGGCCCCATATTAATTAAAAGAATAAAACTTATTGAAAACAAGAAGTTACAAGTCGACCCCATTGTAAAGAATATTAAAATAAATATTAAGGGCATTGTTGGTAAAGTTGGCCCCAATGCAATAATCATTAAAAATTATTTTGAATTTTATTTGGGTTAAGTCAACCCTAAAAAGAGGGTGCCAAATCTAGTATAAATAAGGAAACTAGGAGTTCATTTGTTACATCAACTCAATTTATTTTTATCTAAGGTAACCAAGGAGATCTGAGGATAATTTGAGAGGGAATATGAAGTGAAGAAGGATAAATTCCAAGGGAGGATGACGTCTTGTGATAATGTGTTCTAAGATATGTTATTTAAAGGTCATCTTACCATTTTCACTATAACATTTTTTCTAGAATGATTTAGACAGAAAAAATTGGAGGTTGTTGAGAAGACATATCAGGGTATCTATGGTAAATATTGTATCTTCTAGGTCGTTGTATTTTTGGATATACACTCTATGGAACATAGGTTTTTTGACTAGTCCTAAAACTAATCTCAAACATTTGTTCTACAAAAAATAGTCATAACTTCTTCATAGAAGATCCAAATTTTGTAAGACCAATTGAATTGGAAATATCACAGTCCTTAGTATGTTGTGTGTGGGTTTCAAAACTATATATYAAATATTCAGTGTGTGTCATTCTCTATAAGTTMTCTCTCYAGAGTAGGCCATAATTTAGCAAGGTCTTCAATTTTTTCTATAACTCCTTCTCATGGATGATTCAAAGAGTGAAAATTGTAGGAATTTCATATAATATATTGAGTAATATTGGGTACAAGTTTTATACCTTTATTCATTAYAGGTACATAGTTATTCTTGTTGAAAGTTAGGGTTTRTGACTAATCYAGAAACTAGTCTCAYGAGACTCAGGTAAAGTTTGATGAATATGATATTCTCTTATTTTTGAAGTTGAGGAAGTTCTGCAGGTATGTGATCACACACACCAGTTTKCTACATGACTAAAGGTATGATTTATATGTGTTCTATTTTGATGGTTATGGTATATGMTTAAATCATATCTTGGATGGTTTGGCACATGCTTAAGGCATGATTTTGGCATATGGTTTGAGGAACATCTTAGATATTGGGAACATAGTTTGATATGTACTTTGGTATATGTTTACATTTTTGAGGAACATATTGGTACATGATTGATGGATGTTATGGTACATATCTCAGTACATGGTTGATGGATGTTATGGTACGTGATTTAGTACATGGTTGATGGATGTTATGGTACATGTTTGAGGCATATCTTGGCACATGGTTTATGGATATGGCATGGATGATATGAAGCACATGTATTAGCATATGATTTTATGCACATATTGGTGATGGTATTGGTGTATGATTTATGGGAGTGGATCTGGTCTTATTGATGATTTTATTAATGATGAGGTATCGATATCAATGACAAGTTGGATGATGATAGTGACATGTTGATTATCAGTGACAAGTTGAGTCTACACTTATATTTCAGGGTGGAAGGAAGGGGCAAGGAAAGGGAGTTGGAGCCTCCTTCCAATTGGAGCTGGAGAATTTGGGGAGTTGTAGCTTCATCCAGGTTGGATCCTGTAAATAGGGGGTTGGGGCCTCCTTCCAACTGGTGTTGGATAATTTGGAAGTTGGTTATTCCTATGAATGTAATATTTGATATATAAGAAAGCATTATGTGGTTTTTTCCCATTTGGGTTTCCATGTAAAATATTGGTGTATTGTGTATCTGTGTATGATGTGATGAATGTTTTATGGTTGTATGTTTATGATATGTTAAATGCAATCATAAGTGAATGGAATAATTGATAAAATAATGTTGTGATTGAATTTGTTAAAACGTGCTCAATATTGATTCATCCCCCCCCCTCAGTATTGGTGAATATTCCAACAATTGGTATCAGAGCAGGTCCTTCAAGAATTAGTGTAACCATTGGAAGGTAGATCATGGATAGTAGATACAAAGATAATGGAATACCAATATTTGATGGTCGTGATGGTCAACATTATGAGGTGTGGAATATAAGAATGAAAACATTTTAATAAGCACATGGATTTTATGTTTGGAAATCAATTGTTACATGATACATCGCTTCAAAGAAAACAAAGACTACAACCAAGAATTAATTGAAAAGAAACAACAAAATAGCAATGGATTTCATCCTGGAAGGATTACTTGATTCAGTAAAAGACAAAGTGTTACAATGTTCATCAATCAAAGAGATTTGGGATAATATACATACTATCTACTATAAGGAAACTCCTATTATCACAAATCCAAATCATGTTGATCAAGATAAAGAAGATACTGAGACATAATGAGAAGAAATATGTTCATCATGTTAGACGGATCCAAAAGAATATTTTGAAGAAGGCATAATGGATTTCAAGATTGAACTAATCATTGCTTTAAGTGAGCTAAGAAAATAGAGGGAAAAAAAGTCTCTCAAGGAAGAATTGATCAAGCTAAAGTATGGTTCTGAAGAAGTCAAGTAGGTTATTATAAATCTAAATTCTCATCTAGAAAAATCCAAAGTGATTGAATAAACTCTCAAAGATCAATTGAAAGAAAAACAGTTTTTGGAAGATGAAATTATATCACAAAGAAAGGAAGAAGAGAAGAGAAAATAAATCTTGACAAGTCATATTAAGGAAAAATATGAGGACTTAAACAAGATTGAAGTATAATTTAGTCATAAAAAAGGAAGACTTGAAGAAGAGATCATCTCTTTGAAGACCCAACTAGAAGAAGAAAAGAGAACATAAGAAGTTATGAAGATCCAGATGATAAAGAAGGATTGTGAGAATCTTGAAGAAGAAGTTGTTAGATTAAGGATTGAAGTTGAAAATATTAACAAGAAATTGAAGAGCTCTCAATTATTGGAATATATTATCTATTTTCGAAGGTCACCATTCAATAAAACATGCATTGGATACATAGGTGTGACCTCATGTAAAGAATATGAAAATACCAATACCAACAAGAAATTCAGAGAGAGAGGAAAATCCACACAACCAGTAATGAAAGTTGAAGAGAAGAGTTCCAGGTTACTAGAAAAGAAGAATGAAGATAAGGATAATAATTATGCAGACATTTTGAAAGGAAGGAACCATGGAAAAAAATATTCAAAGAGGAATGAATGCAGAAGAGACGTATTTCAAAGAAGACCTTCTACCTCTAGGTATCAAAGTAGCTTCAATAATTGTAAAGGAAAGTTTTGTAACACATGGAAAGAAATGAATTCATGAGATATGTGGCAGGTCTAGACGGAAATATTTGACATAAATTAGAGAAGGTACATAATAGTGGATGAAAGCATGAGATTAGAATGAATTACAGAAAGGAAGATGGAGTCATTGTAAATCATATGACACGGAAGTAAAGAATATTGACAAAGAAAAACCATCAGGAAGAGTTATGATGTCAATAGAATATTATTGGTTTATTATTCCATTGATGTCAGTTCAGTGAAAATGACAAGACTTGAAAACTTGAAGTCAAGTAATGAAGAAATATTAACATGAATTATTTTCATATACATAACTAGATTACAGTAACACGAAGCACTAATATACAAAGATCACTGGAAGAGAGGAAAGAAAGAATATACATGAATCCCCACATTGACCTACACAACATCTTGCAAAAGAATACAGGGGGGGATAAATCATCAGAGGAAATTACCCTTAATGTCAAAGGATAAGAGAAAGAACAAAATCAACAGAGAAAGATAAGAGGAATGAAGATAGGGGGAGCACATGAAGACAGAGAGAGAATGTCTAGAGAAGGTATACTGTCAAGGGGAGTCACTCTTTGTTATTGATATAGAAAAGGAAGAGGAAGATCAAAACATAAAGATTAGAAGCATGAATATAGGGGAAGCATCCCCAAAGAGAGTTAACTTTTTACATTGATGTCAAAGGGGAAGAGAAACATGAGGAGAGAAATATCAGGAGCATTGGTCACAGGTGGAGTATAAGTATTTCCATCAATGCCAAAGGGGGATATTGGTGGATAGTTGTTTTTCATTGATGTCAACCCTAGTCAACCCTAGAAGAAGCCCCAAAGAAAGTTTGGAAGCATATAGAAGTGACAGTTCTATTTGAATAAGTCTCCAAAGTGGTCCCCTTATGGTGTATCTTTAAGCATGGCCCTCATAGGAAGATGATTTGAAGAAGGATACAAGAAGCCCAAAGATGTGGTCATGAAGCCTAGAGTTTTTTGAGTAAAAAGAGGATGATGGACTTTATTAATGCATTCAAAACTCTCATAGATGAATAGTCATTTTCATACCATTTCCTACAATAGGTGGTACACCACGTGGTTCCTCATGGTTGAAGAGATATTCCTTATTGAATATGGAATCCTCAAAGTATGGTTAAGAATCCCTAAACAGTTGTAACAAGAAGTGACAAGTTGGCCCCAAATTAATTAAAAGAAGAAAAATATTTTGAATTTTATTTGGGTCAAGTTGACCCTAAAAAGAGGGAGTCGGATATAGTATAAATAAGGAAAATAGGAGTTCATTTGTTACATCAACTCAATTTATTTTTATATGAGATAACCAAGGATATCTGAGGATAATTTCAAAGGGAATGTGAAGTGAAGAAGGGAGAAATTCCAAGGGATGATGAAGTCTTGTGATGATGTGTTCTAAGGTATGTTATTTAAAGGTCATCTTACCATTTCCACTATACCTTTTTTTATAGAATGATTCAAACATAAAACTTGGATGCTATTGAGAAGACATATCAGGGTACATGTGGTAAATATTTCAACTTTTGGGTCATTGTAATTTTGGATATACACTCTGTGCAAGATAGGGTTTTTGACTAGTTTTGAAACTAGTCTCAAACATGTGTTCTAAGAAAAATAGTCATAACTTCTTCATAGATGATCCAAATTCGTTGAGACTAATTGAATTGGAAACATTATCATTCTTAGTATCTTGTGTGTGAGTTTCAGAACCAGATATTAAATATTCAGCATGTGGCATGCTCTACACATTCTCTCTCATCAATAGTCCAGAATTCAACAAGGTTTGCCATTTTCTCTATAATGTCTTTTCAGGGACGATTCAAGGAGTGAAACTTAGAGGAATTTAATAGAAGAGATTGAATAATATTGGGTACATGTTTCATACCTTTATTCATTAAATGTATGGAGTTATGCGTGTTGAAATTTAGGTTTTGTGACTAATCCAAAAAATAGTCCTGCGAGATTGAGGTAAAGTTTGATGAAGATGATATTATCTTATTACTAAAGATGAGGAGGGTCTACAGCTTTGTGATCACATACACCAGGTTGCTACATGAATAAAGGTATCCTTTCTATGTGTTTTATTTTTATGGTTATGGTATATTCTTAAATCATATCTTGGATGGTTTGGCACATGCTTAAGGCATGATTTTGGCATATGGTTTGAGGAGCATTCTTGGATATTGGGCACATAGTTTGGTAGATTTTTACATGTTTGAGGAACATAATGGTACATGGTTGATGGATTTTATGGTACATATATTATCACATGGTTGATAAATTGTATGGTACATTCTTTAGTACATGGTTGATGGATGTTATGGCACATGTTTGAGGCATATATTGGCACATGGTTAATGGATATGGCATGGATGATATGGCACACATTTATTAGCATATGATTTGATGAAAATCTTGGTGATGGTATTGGTGTATGATTTATGAGAGTGGATATGGTCTTATTGATGATGTTATTGATAATGAGGTATCAGTATCGGTGATAGGGACAATGAGAGGTTGGATGATGATAATGACAGGTTGATTATCAGTGACAATGTCAGTGACAGGTTGAGTCTAAACTTATATTTTAGGGAGGAAGAAAGGCACAAGTAAAGGGGGTTAGAGCCTCCTTCTAGTTGGATCTCAAGAATTAGGGTATTTGTAGATTCCTTCAAGTTGGATCCTGTAAATCAGGGGGTTGGAGCCTCCTTCCAATTGGAGCTGGAGAGTTTAGGGATTTGTAGCTTCCTTCAAGTTGGAGCCTATAAATAGGGGGTTGGAGCCTCCTTCCAGTTGGAGCTGGAGAATTTGAAAGTTGGTGCTTCCTATGAATTCAATCTATGATATATAAGAAAGCATTATATGGTTTTCTCCCATTTGGGTTTCCATGTAAAATATTGTTATAGTGTGTATATGTGTATGATGTGATGCATTGTTTATGTTTATATGTTTATGATATGTTAAATGCAATCATAAGTGAATGGAATCAATGATAAGTTAATTTTGTGATTGAAATTGGTAAAAAGTGCTTAATACTGATTCACCCCCCCTCTCAATATTGGTGAATATTCCAACAAGGAAAACATGGAAGAACACCACTAGCTTCACTCCCTATGAAATAGTGTATGGTAAGAAATTCCTTCTTCCCATTGTATTTCAAGTTCAAACTTTCATAATGATAGAAGAACTAGGAGAGAGGCTCAAAATAAAAGGGTTGAGAAATTGAATGAGTTAGATGAGATCAAATTATCCAGGTGGATATTGTTGGCCACCCACCTATTCCAACTGGTTCCTCTTAATAGTTTTTAGTTCAATATGTTATTATGTACTTCTTTGTAATTGTGGGTTCTACACTTCTAGGACTGTCTGAAACCCTACACATCTTCCAAGTGGAGATTGGTGGCCACCCACCTAATCCAATTGGCTTAGTTTGGAAGTTTTCATGTCAGTACATCTTTATGTACTTCCATGGTCGTTTTTGGGCCCTAAACAGTTTTTTTTGGCTTTCCACAATCAAACTATAGACAAAGTCAAATTTTGACAATGTAATGTGTATTTCTCGAAAAGACCTTTCTAACGGGCTATCACACGCCTAAAACGGAGGTCGTATGCAAAATTTACGACCCTGGGAAGTTGAGCTACCAACTTACCCATTGGGGCCCACATAAATTTTGGCGTTTTACCTCCTAGGGTTAGGTTTTTGGATGTCTATGGTTTTGGCATTCATGCATAATGTTAGAAAGTACTTTGGAGCCTCATTGTAATTATTCTTCTTAGACGGATTGTTAAGGTCCTAACCCGCACATAGGTAGATCAATGTATTCGGATGTAATAAAGGTCAATATTAATAAGACCTTTCAATAAAAT